>CABHPP010148943.1:0-24562 GCA_902168425.1 Peromyscus attwateri | reverse complement strand
TGTGTGTGTGTGTGTGTGTGTGTCTTTTTCATAATTTTGTTCTCATCCTGGAAGCTGAGGACTGGATCCAGGGACTTCCGCTGGCTAGGCAAGCACTCTACCCCTGAGCTAACTGCCCAGCCCCTGCACGGCAGTCCAAAGCTTGTCCCTTTCTCCTCCTTGCTCTCAGCTTACTCTGCTCCCTCTCCTTTCTCCCTCACCAGCATTTTCCCCCAGAAAGCACTTTGCTTACGTTTTGAGTTAATAGCAAGTTATTTTCTATTTTTTATTTTACTTTTTAATAAAATATATTTTAACTGGCACTAAAGACATAAAATTGTACATGGTCATGGGGTGGCATGTAATCTTTTCATAGATGTATGCTGTGCATAACATTTCTATCCATATCTGTGTCAACAAACTAATGACTTACTTGTAGCGAAAACTTCCTAGATATGTTCTTCTGGCTTCTGGAACAGTACAGTACGTTATTGTTCTCTACAGTCACTTTATCCTGCAACAAGAAACCAGACCTTTGCCCTTTCTCACTGCAACTTAACAGAGACCCACTGATCAATACTGCTGGCTGGCGTGCTCTCTCTCGCTCGCGCCCTCTCTCTCTCTCTCTCTCTCCCTCTCCCTCTCCCTCCCTCCCTCCCTCCCTCCCTCCTTCCCTGGCCTCTGCTAACAATCCACTTGCTCTCAGTGTCTATGAGATCAATTTTTCCAGATGCCACTTATGAGTGAGATCATAATGTTTTTGTCTTGCTATGCCTGGCTTATTTCACTTAACATAATTAATGATCTCTAGATACATCCCCATTGTCACAAATGATGGCATTTCATTCTTTTTCATAGTGGAATAAGCTGTTGTGTATATGTCCCATATCATTTGTTGGTTGATGAATACTTAGATTGTTTCCATGACATCAACTCCTTGAAGGACCTGAACTACCACGTGGGCACACTATCGCCTATCATTCCTGTGTGCACATCTCTCTTCAAATGACTAAGGGCTAGTAGAGATCGAATTTGCCACTCACACACTCACACACACTGCTTATATTCTAAACCAAAGGCTAAAACACCTTGGACATCAGGTCAGCTTTAAGGAATTGGTGTTAGGACTTGGAGGAAATTGGGCTTGTTAAAGTAGTTGGAGAGGATCCACAGACACTGGTAGTTTACCAAAAACCAGTATATGGAAAATCTTCCTACTTATCCTTTTTTTCCCCCTTTGCCATAGTTAATTTTCTTATTTAAATGAATCAAGAAGTGGGAATAATACCTATCATTTTCTAGTTCAGTGTTCTGAAATACTCATACACATACACCTCATGTCCAAAATTGTAACTTTGGCTCACAAATCACAGTTTGTATTTCCCATTTTCCCATATGGTAACTCATGTATCATATGAGAACCATATAGATCATATACTTTACCATCAAAAGTTTTCTTTGGTACAGCAAGTCTGCTTAGAAAACAAAACCAATATTCTCGCATCTTTAAGCCTTGTTTTATGGTATCTGCCCTGTCTCAAACTTGTTGAAGAAAAAGAGTCTACCTAGTAGTGAAGACTGACTGCTGCCTAGCTGGCCTGCCAGTGTATCTTTCAACTGAAAACTCTGTAAGTAGATCACTAGGTTCTCTACGTCACAATCCAGACACAGAAGATATGCAGTTGATACATCCACCAGCACAAAGGAAGAGCATCTGCCTGTCATGTCTGACACAGGCTGTGCTAACCCAGAAATCTAACTGGTATACCTCACTCCAGAAGCAGGAGTGCTGAACTGCGTTTACTCACTTTATGTTCCTTTTTTCAGTGTCTTGTAACATAGCAGCAATTGTGGATACTGTTTCAAACCCGCCTCTTGCAGTCATCCATGCGAGAAGGAATTCTAGATGTCTGACAAGAATTAGGAGGAAAAACAACTGTCATATCATTTAATATCTACTTAAGTTGGAGTCACAGGATCATATTACCTACTTAAGAAACTAAATATAAAGTGAAATAGATTATCATGCTGTTCTTGCAGGAATATTAGGTGGTTTTACTAGCATCAAATTGAAGTTTATACTTCACCTAATTTAAGAAAGATAGTCTTGCCTCTAGGACTCTCTCCCTCCTGCCTGCCCCCCATTCCCCATTTTTACAATGGTGTCTTGGTTACACTGTTAGTGGAGAGAGAACTGGAAAATCACCCTTGTCCTCAGATGAGGGACCTAAGTTTGGGGATGCCTGCCCTAGAAGACCTTCCCAAAGAATGACGCAGAGACCAGAGAAAAGGAATCAAGAGCTTTTAACAAACTGGAAGTGAAGTATCACCGAGCAGGGAGAGCAGAGGAGCAGGTGCCTCAAACATTTGCTAAGGCTCTTATCGAGGAGGTGGTGAGAACTATTCTCTGCCCAGGATACGAACCTCAGGCTTGAAAACCATGCTCCAACCTCCTTGGACCAGCCAACTAAGAAATGACTTACCACATCCCATTGTAGATTTTTAATGGCAGCCATTTTAAAAACTCAGGGTTGGTGCCTGAGATTGTTAACAGTTACTGCATTTATTGCCATGAGTTTTCTGGGTTTTTGGTTTTTTTGGTCAGGTTAGGTCAGGAAGGAGTAACTAATTACACTTGCTGTGATCAGTTTACCCATTAGCTTTGTGGTCACTTTGGAACCCCCAAGCTGTTCCTTGTTTGACTTTCCCCAAGCAGTTTGAGGAGTACTTGCTATGATTCTGTGAAAACCCATCTTCTTTCCTGATTCCTAACTCCTTTGAGACCTTAACAACACTATCTGCCACCCTCGGCTTTCTCTCCTTCCTACATCTGAGTCTTATAAAGACTACCGTCCTTCCCTCCATCAAGACCATGGTTGCTCCATATAACAATAAGATGCTGCCATTCACATCTCGAGGTACTTTCTCCTGGAAGCCCGACCATGACTGATAACTTCCTAGCTGGCCGCAACCACCCTGTATTCATCTGGCAACACACGGAGATGAGGTAAAATTTATCTATACATTCCCAAAGGTAGTAACTCTTTGGTATTTCACATATAAGTCCCAGTAAATTGAATGCAAATCAAACACATATATACTTAATTATTTTTGTGATGAGAAAATACACAACTTTAATCAAATTCTACAAGCGACTGATAACCACCAAAACAAAACAAAAGTCCTTAAAGAATCGCCACAGCAGGAGCAACAGACACCTGGTTCCTATCTACTCACTGTTTATTATTCTTTTTTTCCCCACTGGTAAGAATTACTGGCTGGCTGCTTGAGGGCCTTCTCCAACTGCAGGAGTGTTGGTCTCCTCAGGGGCAGGTGTGAACAGCCTTCAATCAGTGACAGAAAAGCGTTAGCAAACTAATATCCCGACTCCTCAGCCCTGAGATCGGACAACTCCAAGCCGATTCTACAGTATTCTGGTGTCTCCTAGTGGGACCGTCCACACAGTCAACCTGCTTACTAACATGTCATCTACTGGGTAATTTTCCATGGCCACTCCACTTCCCCTTTTCCCTCCTTGTATTTCCTGAGATCACCTTCTAACTTACCTGTCTGGACCCGAGGGTCAGTTTCTGGGAGAACTCAGCTGAAGTCAGATCACTATTCCATTGGTTCTATTATAGATAATCCATTCTTGTTATTAGTTGGCTCATCTATACTCAAATCACCCAATATTTAAATCAGAATGTCTCCCAAATAGGCCCAGTTATATATCTGTCTTTGGATACATACATCTTTGTGTTTCATTGGTGCCTTCTTGGGGGGTAAACCAGACCCTACTTTGTATTCCAACTCTCCACCATCCATAGAACATTAGAGGTGGTGGTAGCTTATAGAGAATTACGTTACTCATCCTGATAATTTAGCCTTTTGTGCTCAGCACAGTTACGTAGAGATGCTCAGTTGCCTGTGCATTGGAGAAAAAAATGAATGAATGATGAAAAGTAAGCTAACCTGTAATCTACCATTGGAGATTAAATCTTTAACTGCTCTCATTTTATTGAAGACCCTGACCTACTTTGGACAGCTTGTTTTTGTTGCCTGGTTGGTTTTATTTAGACGGTCTTCCTTCTTTCTCACCTCCATGATCTCATTTTTCTTAAGATATTAATAGGAGCATTGGTTACTGTTAAAGGAGCCAGGCTCTGGAAACTGGGTGCATGTTATTTGACAGATGGTTTTTGCAGTTCTGTGGGCAAAACCTAATTACCCATTTTGAGTTATAATCTGAGTTTCTATTAGGGTTGCCAATATTTGTCAAATTGACTTTCATCCTGTCCATTAAGTCATTTTACTGCATGATAGAGCATCTATACAAGAAGAATGTCTGGACCATCAGCTATGTGTTGAGAGCAATGTGGAATATGCCAGTACTATTTGCCCAAGGGTCATTTCTGCCTTTAATCAAGCAAATAAAAAATATGTAATATTATACTAAGTAGGTTTTTTTTTTTAAGAGGTGGCTTAACATATCCACAGGACACGCTCTGGAAAATGGCTATCATGGTAAGAGTTCAGAATATGCCTGGAATGCATTGCCAAGTACCCAAGTCAGAATGTTTAATTTCTACTTGAATAAACACAAAAATTCTATAAACTACAGCCTACTAAACATCTTCAGTTAACACAATTAAATATGTTAAATGTACATTCTCATTTTTTAAGAGTTTCTACTTTAAAGTTGTCCTTGTTTTTAAGTTACTATTCCCACACTCACCACCCAATACCTCTAGTCAAATTTGAAGTTTGATTCATTGACCCAACAGAATAGTATTAATCTCTCTTCAGTGACAGTCTATACATTGCTTCCCCAATTCTAGGGTGCTGTGGATTATGCTCATTGTTAATAAAAAAAAAACAGACTGGCCTAGAGCAGGGCAAGAAGAGATTGTTAATAAAAAATTGATTGGTCTAGAGCAGGACAAGAAGAGATTGTTAATAAAAAATTGATTGGCCTAGAGCAGGGCAAGAAGAGATTGTTAATAAAAAATTGATTGGTCTAGAGCAGAACAAGAAGAGATTGTTAATAAAAAATTGGTCTAGAACAGGGCGAGAAGAGATTGGGTGAGACAGTCTGACACAAAGAGAATGATGGGTGGGAAAAGGGTGGAGTCAGGAGAGTGGGGGGAGATGCTGGCCAGCTGCTGGGCAAGCAGGATGTGTAGAAAATGAGGTAACCAGCCATGAGTCATGAGGCAAAGCATAACTAGAAGTATGGGTTCATTTAAATGTAAGAGTTAGCTAGTAACAAGCCTGAGCTATTGACTGAGCATTTATAATTCATATTCAGCCTCTTAATCAGTTCTTTGGGACCTGGCAGTCAGGACAGGAAATTGTTGTAGAATATTATTTGAAGGGGTGTTACTTTTGTTTATGTTGCATTTGTTTAACTCCGTGAAGCTGTGATACTGTGCCTGTGTAAAACACCTGATGGTCTAATAAAGAGCTGAATGACCAATAGGTGGGACTGGCAGACAGAGAGGATAAATAGAAGGAGAAGTCTGGGAGGAGGGAAGAGAAGAGGAGTCACCAAAAAGCAAACAATAGGAAATGTCCATTTACACTAGGAAAACAGAGAAGGTAGAAACCACAAAGAACAAAAGCAACCAGTTTGTTTTTCTAAGCAATAATATTAACATAAAGGCAAGGCTATGCTGGACAGTCACTAAAGTGTCTTGTACTGATAAGAGATGTCTAAGTCTTTCCAATACTTTTTTTTTTCATGGGAGTTTCTCTGAGTTGCTAAGGTTTGCCTTGAACCTCTGAACACAACCATCCTCCCGCTTCAGTGTCCTGAATAGCAGTGGCCATATATATGCACCCCTGGCTTTGAGGGCTTCAGAATAAGCAATGCAAGATCAACTCTACAGAAAGACTTTGCCACAAGTTTATATAGTACCTAGTTCTTCAGAGATTGTTTTATGAATTGTTATTATTATTACCAACCCTAAATTAAACAAGCATTCTTATGGATGGCCATGGTAGCCAGAGAATCCCCTAACGTCTTAAGAAGAGATTTCTTTCTGAGTAACCCCAGTGCTCTGGTGTCTCTCCACTTCACCTCCTCTCTCATCTTTGTTGCTGAGTAGCATAATGCACTGCTGACATCTTCCCAAACTCACTACTAAGGTCTCCAGAACTGCCTGGGATGTGTGGTTCCTGTGCTTTCCCATCTTGCTCATTCATCGGTCTTGCTAATCACTCTTTCACTCCTCATCACGGTCCCTTCACTCAACCTTCCACCCTATCACCAACATCATCTGTCCAAGCTCCATCGCTTTCCTACATGAAATACTTGTCCATCTTCCCTACGCCTTTTGAGCTGAAAATGCAGTCAGCCAGTTCTCTCTAAAACCACAAACGGTGCTAGTTTCACAGGACAGGGTCTGCTCTGTTGTTACTAAGAAGAGAAGAAAGCAGCCTGTTTGCTACCAATTCTGTGTTGGAGCAAGAAAAGATGCTTTACTGGAGTTGGCCTAGTTTATGCAAGTCCCCAGAGAAAAGAAACAGTCTGATAAGTAACATTTTATTATATTCTATCAGGAAAAATATAGGCTAAAGGGTGTTTGTGGGCCTCCAGGGGAAGGTGACCACATTTGCCATGGGATATGTTGAGATTTACCACCTTTACCACCAATATGAAATACAAAGTAATTCCTCAAAGGCGTGCAATCTAGGTTCCCAAGCCTGGATCTCCAGCCAGTCTGGCTCTTCTGGTATCTGCACTTGGACGTCCCCCAGGCACTGAAAACCTAACATTTGCACTCCACTAAACCGGCTCTTCTTGCCCCTCCCTCTTCGCTAACAACATCTTTATCCACAAGTTGCCCAAACCTAGAAACCTGAGAAAGCTCCCACTGTTTCCTGCCCCCCCACCCCCCACGCACACCCCGTTGTCTTCATTCAGCAGGGCTCAAATTTTTCTAGTGCCTCTTCCAAAATACCTCCCCAAACTCCGTTCTCTGCCACAATGGCACCAGCTTTTACTGGGACCTTGGCAATAATTTCTTCATTGAACTCTGTTCTTTGGCTCCTTCCCTCTCTCTCCAGTTACCACCCTGGCACTCTCTGGGATGCTCTTTCCAAACTGCAGAGAGAGTTATGATAGGCACCCCTGTTCTAAAGGAAAGAAGAAGCAGTGCGCATTGGATGGTCCTTTGTACTAAACCAAAAAGACTGACTTAAGAAGCAAAGGGATTCTTGCCCTCTGTCACACTTGAGTAACCTGAGGATTCGCTGACAGCAACTCTCTGCAAGTTTCTTCAGTAACCAGAGAGCAGACAGCTCGACTACATCTCTTAGGTGCCCCAGAAAAATCTACCATGAGTCCCTTCTCCCCAGGGGCTGAGTGACTACAGTCAGACTGTGGATTCAGTTGGGTTTCCAAGCTCCTCTGTTTATTACTTTTCTAATTTGTCTCATTTTATTTTACTAGACTTTAAATTGTTTAAAATACATTGTTAAAGCATATAATATTATATGCTTTTCTATCCAATGTTATAATGTTGTCCTATTCAAATATATCAGAATAATAAATTGGAATAATTGCATTTCGATTATAGTTTTAAGTTGGAGTTTCAAGGTGTAGACTTAAATTTCCAAAGACGACTTTGCTAAAAATCAAAACTGATTCTCTTAATATTCTGTTTTGAGCCCATATTTAGAGCCACGCGCTAAACGGACACTGAGGCAACAGCAGTAAGAGAAATCAGACATATCCCTTACACTCATGGATCCCACAGTTGGGGGAGATAGATATCAACAGACACTACACAAACAATTAAATATTCATATATCCAGGTGTGAACTGCAGCTGTGGCGATGTGCCCTACCAGAAGCTCCTCAAACACTTTGCACAATGCTAATTCATCCCACTGAACCCTGGATTCTTTAGCACAATCTGGACTTCATTAGCTATGCTCTAAACCTCGAATGGTGGAATCTGAATTAACCAGGATACTTGTCTTTGTCCCTTTAGGAGGAAACAATGGGTCCGCAATGTGAAAGATGATGACATCATTAGCACCCAGAAGGTTAAGTACCCACAGTGGTCACAGTTGTAATGGTCGACGGAGCTTGGAGAGGGAGGGAGGACCGCACCTGTAAGAATTATTACCTCTATCATAAACGCAACTGAAACCACTGGAGACCTTTGAAGAGAGGGAAGGTGTGCTTTTGGCTGCCACATAACCAAAGAAAGGGAACTTGCTGTGCTCTACATCTCTGACTCCTGAACTGCCTGGCCAATACTTAGCACCACCTCCATTTTCAGCCAGATAATGTAAAGAACAATGAGTCATAATTGTTGAGTTCTTTTAACTCCTTGGATGAAAGATGCTTTACTGTCTATAAATGTGAAGCATTGTTATTATCCATCAGACAGATGGCTGTCTACAGCCAAAAAGAAACCAGTAAAATGTAGATGAGGATGTGTATACTACAATAATATTTAACTTTATAGGCAGGTATAAATTAAATATGTTTAATGCTGAATAAGCAAACCATCTTTGATCTGTTATGCTCAAAGCACCAGGCAAACATGAAATCATCTAGTCTCAAAAATGCCCTAGGAGTGTACACGTCACACACTGGCCACTGCACTGCAGTTCTTTCAGTCTTGTTTATAAAGTTGATTATCAAACTCCTTTTCTTCTAGACAAGAAAATGGAAATGCTCACGTGGGCTGAGTAAGTAGTTAGAGACAGAGAGCTTGGCTATCACGAACATGATCATTGCCAGCACATGCCATTGTTAGTCATCCTGACTCTGTCAGGTAAAATCTCCGAAGAGTTTTAAATTGCATTTAAAAGGCTAAAGATGTCTAATATTTTTTCAACTATTTACTCACCATTTTTTAATTGAAAAAAATGTTTTTCATACAATATATTTTGATCACGTTTTTTTCCCCTCCCTTCATTTCCTCCCAGATCCCCTCTACCTTCTGTCTCAGTCAGGGTTACTATTGCTGTGATGAAACACCATGACCAAAGGAATTTGGGGAGGAGAGGGTTTATTCAGCTTACACTTCCACATCACAAATCATTATCAAAGGAAGTCAGGCCTGGAACTCAAACAGGGCAGGAACTTAGAGGCAGGAGCTGACACAGAGGTCAAGGAGTGTTGCTTACTGGCTTGCTCCTCGTGGCTTGCTCAACCTGCTTTCTCATAGAACCCAGGACCACCAGCCCAGGGATAGCACCATCCACAATGAGATGGGCCCTCCACAGTCAATCACTAATTAAGAAAATGTCCCACAGTCTTGCCTACAGCCCAATCTTATAGAAGCATTTTCTCAGTTGAGACTTCCTCCTTTCTGATGACTCCAGCTTGTGTCAAGGCAACATAAAACTAGCTAATATATATACCTCCCTACCCATCCAACTTTATATTCTCTTTCTCCCTTTCAAAGCAAACAAACAAACACACATAAAAATAAACAAAACACATACACAGACATAAAAAAAAAACCTCTGAAGAAAACCCCACAAAAATTAAAATCAAAACGAGAAAAAAAAGTAACACACACACACACACACACACACACACACACACACACAAAGCCAAAACAAAGCAAAATGAAATAAGAACTCGACAAAAATATCATTAAGATTGTTTTACGCTGGCCATTTGTATTCCTTAAGGAGTGTCTGAGGTATATATACAATGGTTAACTGGTGTGTGTGTGTGTGTGTGTGTGTGTGTGTGTCTGTGTGTGTGTCTGTGTGTTGTTTAATTTTTGAGCTTTCTATAGATTCTAGCTGTCAAATCCCTATCAGTTAATCTTCGTTGTCAACTTAATGGAATTTAGATTTACCATGGAATCACACTTCGGGGCATACCTATGATAGTGTTTCCACCAAATTTGACTGAGCAGGAAAGGAAGATCCACCTTGAACGTGGACAGCACCACACTGTGGGCTTGGGTCCCAGCGCAGATAAAAGGAGAGAGTGAGCTGAGCACCAGCTACCATCTCTCTCTGCTTCTTGACTGTCAATACAATGTGACCAGCTGCCTCGTGCTCCCTGCTTCTCCCCGTGGTGGTGAACTGTGGCACTTCTTAAAGAGGGAGCTGAAATACACCTTTGGGGGTCTGGGGAGGAAACCATGTGGCCCCACCCTTAGATGAGAGCTACTGGTAGTTAATGGCTGTTGGGGGAGCGGGTAGGCCCTTTTCTTCAGGGTGGATGACTCTGCTCCAGTGTTTGTCTCACAGCACGTTTTGTGGGCAGGACTAGTTGACTGAATAGGTTAAAAACAAAAGGCTATGAAGGTGGGAGAGGATGTGTTTAAAAAGGAGAATGATGGACAGCGGGGCTGAAGTAGGGGAGAGGTGGCACTGTCTGTTTAGTAGGCACAGAATTTCCGTTTACCAAGTATTCACTCTCACAACACTGAATTGTATACTTGGGACAGTAAAATCTGGGTTGTGCATATTTACCGTCATTGAATGATAAAGGAAAAAAAAACCATACTTAAACCCTTTAAGTAATACTAAGTTCCCCCAAATGAGTTAAAAATACTAAAAAGCATAAAATACATGAAAAAAAAGCAAGAATCATCTGCACGAACACATACACAAAAGTGAGATGCACAAAGGCATTGATTTGACCACGCAATTATTTCAGATAATGTGTGAATGTATTATATGTGTGTGTGGGGGGAGGGGTGTTTGCTTTTTATAGACATATTTACTATGTTTAAATACATCTTTCTTTTCTATGTTTAAAGAGACAGAAGACATAATTGGTAACATGCAAGTAGAAAATAAGAAGCAACCAATTAAACGTAAAACAAGAATTCAATATCTACATCTATAAAGAAAAATACAACTTAAATGAAAACCCATGCTACAATTTTGATATGGGCTAGTTGTCCCTCCCCAAAGTTCATGAGACTACACAAGGAAAATGTACCATACATTTAGTTAATAGAATAAAACTTGAGGCCCTGTAGGAAAAGCAGCATTCAGTAAGAATGTTTGAAGTTTTTGATTGTTTGAAGTTTTGTTTGATTTGAAGTTTTGATTGTTTGAAGTTTTCCCAGCAGTCAGACATAACACACACTTTTAGACCAATTTAAACAATGTTGACTTTAAAGAGATCTTTAGTGCAGGAGTTTGCGAAGGACATAATCCCTGACAAAGGAAACTGATCTCGATATTACAGAATCGGATCTTAGAAGTGATCTGAGATGCAAGAAGAAATAGTAAACAGAGACACATTGACAAACCTAAGTGAATATTGACTGCATTTAACACACAACCATGTATCATTTATAAGGTGAACAGAAAAAAAGTTGCTTACATTATAAAATAAAGTAACCTAAGGTTGTTGCTGTTATTATTATTATTATTATTATTATTATCATCATCATCATCATCATCATCATCATTTGGGAGAAATGTAAAGATGTTCATGTTATTTTGAGTTTGTACAAATTCTTGGGAATATTTCCCTTGAGTTGATGGCAGACTTGCGAAAGAAGGTAGAGGATAGAATATATTCATTTATCTCTACTCCTAAAAACATCAAAATTACAGCCAATGGGACTGAATTATAGATCAGGTATAGAGTACCTGATTTAGCATATAGGATTCTATCCTCAGCAGGGCGGGTGAGAGGAAGGAGGGTCTGTGGGTTAAGGGACATCAAGCCAAGTGTTAGGATGGATGGTGTCCTGAATAAAAGGGGGATTCAATAAAAATTCATATACAGATACAAAATATGATCCACCCAGTCTATTTCTCACCATTATTTCCAGAGCTCGGGCCCCAGTGTATTTACACTGGAGACTGAAGATTGGTCAGTCATCTTTTAAAAGAATGTTGACATGAACAACTTAAAAGTAGGAGATGTATTTTTAACTTATGGGTTCAGATATTTCAGTTCATAGTGTTTGACTATGTGTGCTTCTAGGGCTGTGGTTGGGTAGGACATCATAGCTATGGGACCACAACACAGAAGCCTCTCCACTAACCTCATGATGGAGAGGGAGTAGAGAGACGCTGGGAACCATGTCCGTCCCTCATAGGCACTCCTCCACTGACCTGTTTCTTCTTGTGGGTGTCCCCGCTCCTAAAGTTTACACCACCTATCAAAAATTAGAGACCAACCATTCAATACTTGAAGTGACTATTTCAGGTATAAACCATAGTAGTAATTATCATGGGGTCCTCCCCCAAACTTCCCTTTTTCCCTGAGTATCTCGGATTGGCCTGAGACTGACTTGCTGGTGTTGGCAATCCACCTTGCTTAGCTTCCAGAGTGCTGATGTTATTACAGAGGTGTGGTGCCATGTCTAGGTACGTGACTTCAGTACACTCTTTTGCCCCATCACTCTCTTTTCCCTTTGAGCTGAAAACTATGAAGTACCAGAAACTGGAGGAAGAAAACAATAGTGTGAAATACTGGAGATCTGAAGAAAGAAAAGGAAGCAATTGAAAGAAACAGATTCTCCCTGGCTAAGGCGAAATGCTCAGTACTAAAATGGTTTATGTATAATATATATACAATATATGTTAATATACATACATATATATGTTGCTTAGGACTTAAATAGGTAGCCTTTATATGATATTTATGTATCAAACCAATGTGCTGGTAATATAAATTCAACACACTAGTAACATACCTTGATTTCTTAAGAGCAATATCAGCATTTTCCAGAAAACATGGGAGTCAGCAGTCATGTGTGGTAGAATGTGTCTCTTTAGGTTCTCAGATCTGAAAGGAAAAAGATGGAAATTCGTTAACTCCTGAGCATAAGTGAAACTTGGTTGTGTAGTTTTAATCACCCATGGGTGTGTGGACACATCATTACACTGAGAAATTCGTGGAAGGACAGATGGTTTATGAACCACAGAGTGATTTATGGCTGTCTAATTGCTACCTTCTCTGTGGGCCTCTATCATCTCTCTGCAGGTTTAGAGGCTATACAATACAGAGCTGCGTTCGATGAAAGAGGAACCCATATAATGGTTGGGCATTATTTGCTTGTTTGGTTTGAGTATGCCAGACAATGAGTAAATTGCACATTCCAGAATTAATGAGATTATTACACTACAGTTTCCAGGAGGCATAATTTCCAAGCAGACAGGCAGAAAGGCAGTTTAGGGTGTCATTAGAGGTTTCACTTACCTGCAAAATCTTATTTACTATTTATGTGAAAACGTAGTCCAGAGTCTAAAAGTGACTTCATAAAACTTTTTGAAAAACAATAATTCCATAAATAAGATAAACTGCTCCTTGCTTAATAATATATAGGCTAAAATTGTAAAAAATGCCCTCAAAATTTGTATTCTATAATATCAAGAAGCATGCAACATTGACTTCATAAAATCTATTTTGAGAGGGGGGTTTGTTTGAGACAAGCTCTCATGTAGTACAAGGGTGGCTTTGAACTTGCTATGTAGCTAAGGATGATCTTGAACTCTTGATTCATCTGCCTCCACCTCCTTTGTGCTGGGATTATACACCTGAACCTCCACATGGGTAAAATTTGCATTAAAAAAAATTCTAGGCACTGGCAAGATGGCTCAGCAGTTAAGAGCACTGGCTGATTGTCCAGTGGACCTACTTTGTGTCCAGCAGCCACACTGAGGCTCACAACCTTTAGTAACTCCAGTCTCGGGGGAGCGGACACTGGCTGCTGGTATTGGAAGGTGCCAGGCTTACATGTGGTAAGGTATACGTGTGGGCAAAAACACCCATACCTATAAAGTAAATAAATAAAATGTAAAGCATACATTCTCAAAGATGTATCAAAGTGCAATGATTTGTTTGAATATGTAAATGATTTAACATGACATAGAAATGGTTCCATTTAAATGCTAGAGAACCTACCATGTACTCAGCTGAGATAGATGTTAGAGATGAACAATGTGCCTTTCTTAATTTCTAGAAATATTCAGAGCAAGAGACATAATTAATAGGTATGCAAATACCCATCCCAATAGTTAAAACATAAGGACTATAAGAAAAAAGGAAAGAGTCAAATAAATGAGTATCCCTTTGAATTAAATTGATTAAATTCTAAGTTTTTCTCCAGTAAGAGACAAATAGGGGTTTGATTTCCACAGCAGGAGACAGGCAAGACAACAACACTGTAACGAATATGTGCTACTTGCTTAGTTAGGGTCAGAGTTGGTATGACAACCACAGGGACCAAAGCAGCTGGGGGAGAAAAGGGTTTCTTTGGCTTAAGCTTCCAAATCACCGTTCATCACTGAAGGAATAAAGGACAGGAACTCAAATGCAGCAGGAACCTGGAGGCAGGAGCTGACAAAGAGGCCATGGAGGAGTGCTGCTTACCGGCTTGCTCCCCATGGCTTGCTCAGCCTGCCTTCTTGTACAACACAGGACCACCAGTCCGGGGATGGCACCACCTACAATGGGCTGGGCCCTCCCCCATCAGTTACTAAATAAGAAAATGCCCTACAGTCTTGCCTACAGCCCAATCTTCTGGAGGCGTTTTCTCAACTGGGGTTCCCTTCTCTCAGATGACTCTAGCCTGTGTCAAGTTGACATAAAATTAGCCACCTCAACTACCATGAAGGTCAATATGAAGAAAGGTTCCCACAGCTGTGAAATGGATCCAACCAACCTCACTGTTACTCTCAGTGGCTTAATTTCATAAAATATAAGTGAGTGAAAATTTCAAATTCGAGTACTATATATCTGCAACTATGTTGTGGAAGTCCTGTTTCCTCAGTTAATGGGTAGTCGGTAGGTGTTATTCACACTGTCTCAACTCTATACTTGGACTCTTTTTAGGTAAGTTAGGGTTCTATTCAAATCAGGTTAAATTAGAAATATTGTTGGCTTTCGAGACACACCCTTTTGGAGTGACAAAACGTTTCCTGGGGAGATGCAACACACAAATCTACTCACTCCAGATCAAGAACTGACATCGGATCAAAGTACAGATACCATCAAAGCACAGTTTGCTAAGCCAATGGGTTTTTATTAGGGCTACTTATAGGAATATGGGCCGGTTACTTACGGTAGCAGAAACGACTCAACGACAGCTACATCGCCAAAGCCCACCTCAGAGTGCGTGACAGCTCACAAAGCTGGGACCCTGGAGCGCACTGCACAGCCTGCAGGCAGTTCAGCAGGTAGGCTGTGCTTTCCTGGTTACTCAGTTGTTCTAAACATCTTCCAGGAAGCTTTGGCTGGTTTCTGCTTCTTCAAGACAGCTGCTCTGGTCTCAAGAGTCTGCAGCTTGCTCCCCTGAGAGGCTACAGCTCAGTTTGGTTGAGCCTTCTTGGCGCTTGGCTCATCAGAGAGACCTCTTTGTAGCTCAACTTTCTTCTGTCTGAGGAGAACTCTCAGCTTTCATTGTTTACTCTGACAGGGAGGGGCCTAGTGAATCTGGTCAGTTTCAGAGACTTCCTGAGCTATTTTCAGTTGTTTACCTTAGTTAAATTCCTTCAGGATGGAATGTTTTAGTCTCGAGGAAACTGTTACAGAACTCCCCTCCCCTCCCTTCCCCTCCTCTCTCCCTCCCCCCCACATACACACATACTGTGAATAAACCACATCTGGAACATAAATGGACACATTTGTATCTCCACAATGTCAGAATTTATTGAAGTTCACAAGTTATATCAATTTTGTTGACTACAAAATTGATATAACTGAATTCTCTTGTTAGCTGTTAGCAACCACAGGTTATTTTAACCCAAAGTTAATTACTAACATTTAACTCTTAGAGCATACATTGCTCTACACACACACACACACACACACACACACACACACCAAATCACATCACATCACATCACACCATTACATAATGATTAAAAAAGGGTAAAAGAGGCCCAGAGTTCAATGAGAACTACTGGAGGCAGAGACAGAGAGCTGCAGTATGCAGAAACCAATCACAAAGCTCAGCTGAGCTTCACAGGCTCAGGACTACTCGAAGGAAGTGCAGGACTTACCCCAAATGCTTGGGATTTCCCTGGGAAACTGTCCTAGTTAGAGTTACTGTTGCTGTGCGAAAACACTATGAGCAAAGCAACTTGGAGAGGAAAGGATTTATTTGGTTTACGTGTCCAAATCACTATTCATCACTGAAGGAAGTCAGAACAGGACCAATATCAAACAGGAGGAGCCTGGAGGCAGGAGCTGATGCAGAGGTCATGAAGAATGCTGCTTACTGGCTTGCTCCCCCTGGTTTGCTCAACCTGCTTTCTCACAGACCCCAGGACCACCAGGCCAGGGGTGGCCCATCCACAATGGACTGAGCCCTTCCTCATCAATCACTAACTGGAGAAACGCCACACAGGCTTGTCTGCAGCCCATCTCATGGAGACGTTTTCTCAATTGAGGTTCCCGCCTCCTTGAAGACTCGAACATTGTGTCAAGTTCACACAATGACACTAGCCAGCACAGCCACATCAAGCAGTGGGACCATGCTGAGCTGAGACCAAGAGTTCTGTACTTGTCAATTGCTTGACACACATCCAGGTGGGTCAGTGAGATTGTCACCATCTTCATTTTTTGTCCTTGTTTTTATGGGGTCAAGTAGAGGTATTGCACCGTTAGTTGGTCTTGCGTGTTTAATGTTTTTGGGCTTGGTTTTTTACATCACAATTTTAATACTCCCACATTCCCAAGTGTTCCTAGTTTTCTTTGAGAATTTTGCAGGTAGTTTTGACTTGCATGCCTAAGTTATTTATCCGTCTGTGTCTCATTCTTAGTGCTAGACAGTGACGCTGTCTACATGGACCAACAAGAGGTGAGATTATTTAGCCTCTGCATTTTCACTCAGAAATCAACTGCTTTGTAAAAGGTATCGCCATGGGAAAGGCACAGCTTGAAAGTCACTGTTTCACACAGCATGGAGTTATGTTGCTCAAGGCATCGCCTAAGCCACCTTCCTCCCTCCCTCCCTCCTTCCGTTTTGTGTGTTTGTTATTGTAAGTGAGAGTGCAGTAAAGAAGCCACCTCGATGGCCACTCCCCTTGGGAGGAAGGTTTTCATTGTGGATAAGAGAGAGAGAACATCCAGAGACATCTGGAAGAGGCCAGAGAGAAGCAGCAGCAGACTGGACTTGGCCAGGACTGGGGCAGTGGGGGAGTGTGGAAAAATCATGAGTGTTATTAAGTAGATGAGTAGCTAGGAGTAAGCCTGGGAACTGAAGCTACCTAGGAGTTTAGGATAGAGGAGGAGGAGAGAAGAACCAAGATGCTAGTGTGGGCTTTGAGATTATAACAAGTAAGCGTGAATAGTGGCTGAAGGAGCCTGGAAGCCAGCATGGGCTTTGATATGCTCATAGGTACACAGGTACCTGTCTCTTCTGTCAGAGGCATGGAAAATGATTGCTTTTAGTGGCCTGGAAGCCAGTTCACAAGTTCCTGAGGAATGCTGGCTTTTATCTAACTGCCAGAAACCCTTTTATAGTTCAGCTTGAGCTGAGCCTAGACTCAATTTTGGACCTAGTGAGTGGGCCCATGCTTGTGAGGAGAAATGGAGTACCCTTTTGTCTTAGGGTTTTATTGCTGTGAAGAGACATCATAACCATGGCAACTCTTATAAAGGAAAACATTTAATTGAGGCTAGCTTATAGGTCAGAGGTTTAGTCTATTATGGTCATGGTGGGAAGCATAGTGGCATGCAGGCAGACATGGTGCTGGAGATGTAGCTAAGAGTTCTACATCTGGATCCACAGGAAGCAGGAAGAGATAGTGAGCCACTAGGCCTGGCTTGAGCTTCTGAAACCTCAAAGCCCACCCCCTAGTGACATACTTCCTCCAACAAGGCTACACCTACTCCAACAAGGCCACACCTCCTACAAGTGCCACTTCCTATGAGCCTATGGGGGTCATTTTTATTCAAACCACCACACCTTTGGACATGATTGTTTTGTTTTTTGAGACAGGGTATTTCTGGGTATCCCTATTTGAAGGGGTACTTACTAGGTAGCCCAGGTTAGCTCTGAATTTGCAGCAATCCTCCTTGCTCTAGCCTCTTGAGTTTGAGACTACAGGGATGAGCAAAACACTCCTTTAGCTTTGGTACATGTTTTTAAAAAGTTTTCCACATAATTTTAACAGGTAGTTGGCTTGCAATTCACTGGACTGAACTGCTGTGGGGCAATTTTGGTCTTCCTGATAACTAGTATACTTTCCCTGCTGTATTAATCAGGGTTCTCTACAGAAAGAGAACATATGGAATGAATCTACACACACACACACACACACACACACACACACACACACACACACAAACACACACACAGATTAATTAGAATAGCTTACAGGCTGTGATCCAGCTAGTCCAACAATGACTATCTACCAACAGAAGATCCAAGAATCGAGTAGTTATTCAGTCCATGAGGTTGAATGTGTCATCTGGTCTTAAGTATATGCTGGGGGGGCTGGAGAGATGGCTTAGCCATTAGGAGCACTGACTGCTCTTCCAGAGTACCCAGGTTCAATTCCCAGCACCCACATGGCAGCTCCCCACTGTCTGTAACTCCAGTTTCAGGGGACCCAATACCCATGACAAAACACCAATGCACATTAAATAAAAATAAATAAAATTTTTAAAAAGTATATGCCGGAATCCCTAAGAAGTAGGCTCTAATGCCAATGGACTTGGCAGTGAAAGTGAGGGCAAGCAGGCAAAGAGAGAGTGTTCTTTGTTTAGGTTTCCAGCATAAGGTGTCACTCAGATCCATCTCAAAAGATCTAGATTAAAGGCATATCTTTCCTCCTCAAAGATCAGGATTAGAAGTGGGTCTTCCTCTTGGAACAGACAGCTCTAAATGGGGTGTCTCCATCAAATCCCTCCCATCAGAGCTCAGGGAACCACACAGAAGAGGAGGAGGAAAGAGTGTAAGAATCAGAGGGGATGGAGGATACCAGGAGAACAAGGCCTTTTAAATAAACTGAGCAAGGCTCATACGAACTCACAGAGACTGAAGCATAATGCACAGGTCTGCCTTTGCTCCTCTGTATATTTATTATAATTTCAGTTTGTGTGTACAGCTTTCAGTGTATGAACAAGTGGGTCTCTGATCTTGTGCCTTCTCTTGGGCTCTTTTCCTTCCAATGCTTTGCCTTGTCCAACTTTGATGTGATGGTTTTTCTTTTATCTTATTATATCTTTTTTTTTTTTTTAATGTGGGTCTTCCCACTTTGCTGTGGAATAATCCTCTTGTATACAGTAAAGATTTGTCACTTGAATTGGTTTAATAAAATGCTGATTGGCCAGTAGCCAGGCAGGAAATATAGGCAGGGTGACCAAACTAAAAGAGAAAGGGCAGAGTCAGGAGTCACCATCCAGATGCTGAGGACACAAGATGAGAATGTGGTACTGAGAAAAGATACCAAGCCATGTGGCTAAACATAGATAAGAATTATGGGTTAATTTGAGTGTAAGAGCTAGTTAGTAATAAGCCTGAGCTACTGGCCAAGCTTTTATAATTAATATTAAGCCTCTGAGTCAATTATTTGGGAAGTGGCTGCTGGGTATTAGGAGTTGCTGGTGGGACAGAAACTTCCACCTACACCACTTAAAATGATTTAATTAAGAAAAACATTGCTTGACCCCAGCTTAGACTACTAGCAATAGTGGAGAGGGTGCCTAAACTGGCCTACCCCAGTAATCAGATTAGAGTCTTCATCCAGTAACTGATGGAAACAGATGCAGAGATCCACAGCCAAGCACCAGGCTGAGCTCCAGGAGTCCAGTGAAGAGAGGGAAGAGGGATTCTATGAGCAAGGGGCATCAAGATCATGATGGGGAAATCTACAGAGATAACTGAACTAAGCTCATGGGAACTCATGAACTCTAGAGCAACAGCTGTGAACCCTGAATGGAACTGAACTAGGCCCTCTGCATAAGGGAAACAGTTGTGTAGCTTGGTCTGTTTGAAAAGCCCCCTGGCAGTGGGATCAGAATCTGTCCCTGGTGTGTGAGCTAGCTTTTTGGAGCCCATTACCTATGGTGGGACACCTTGCTCAGCCTTGATGCAGGGAGGAAAGACTTGGTCTTGCCTCAACTGAATATACCAGGCTTTGCTGACTCCCCATAGGAGGTCTTACCCTTTCAGAGAAGGGAATGGAGGGTGTACGGGGAGATGGCTGGGGAGGGGGGAATGGGAGGAGGGATGAGAGAGGTATCTGTGGTTGGTATGTAAAATGAATAAAAAATTTCTTAAAGAAAAAGAAAAACATCCCTCATAGGTGTGTTCAGCCATTTAGATTTTAGTTAATTCCAGATATAGCCAAGCTAACAACCAAGAACAGCTATCACAAGTCTACCCCTTGTCAACTTAACACACAATTGCATTTTTTCATGTCATGCTTAATTTCCAAATGTAAACAATAACCATGTCACAATTACAACTAACATGATATGACTATCGCACATACAATTGCAAATGCATTATAAATTTAGGATATGTGGCAATGTTCCTTGAGAGACATTCTTTTAGCATCTCAAACTTAAATATGATAACCGCTGATATCTCTTAATTGAAGTCACATTATATGATGAGTAAATCATGGAAAGAAAACACAAATACCTGTACAAACATATTCTTAACAAAATATGACAAAACATTTGTGTCAACTATAATCCTGTTTCTACAACTGATTATATGGCCTTAGCTGGTATTTATAACTGTTTTCCTCAACTACCCATTCTGTATTTCCTCCCTGGCACTTTTCCTGGAGGAGTGACCTACCCTTTCATTCCTGACAGGGTTTGTGCCCTTTGTCATCCTGCCTGGATTAGGTTATTGTAGTTTCCCTTGAGTTTAATCACAGGACATGGTAGCACCAAGAAACAACCTTATACTGGAGCATCTCTTCTACTCCAGACAAATTCTTTCTCACCTCCATTGTAGAGAAGTAATCCAATTTCCCCTTAGTCATCTGGATCAATCACACCTCCTAACACTGTTACTCCTTTCTTAGCCTACTGGCTTAAGGGCATCAGAAGCCCAAAGTGGCCAGAGGGGACGCTGGACTTCTAGTTCAATGGAATGTTTGTTGTGGCTCCTGGCAGGGTCACTCTCCACTCTGGAGCCAAAACTTCTAGGCCAGCAGAACTTAAGGTCATTGAAAGATGAAGCAGAAATTTTCCTAGTGGGTGACTAGAGTGGAACTATTCCATTTTTCTACCTCTTGATTCCTGGACCCACAGATCTTGGCTATGAGCAAAACCATACCATACATGGTTTGGACAGTGATTCAAAGTATATATTGCCTTCTGGCCAACCCTGACCCAGCCCTACAGATTGCTATCACCTAATGGGGTTGTAACTATATCTTCAAAAGGCCACTTTATCTTTCTCTCATGCCAGCTGCTTCAGGATGGTGGGGAACAAGGTAAGATGACTGGATTCTATGATCAGAGAATAAGGCATTCTGTAAGTCCATTGATGGTGGTTTTGGCAGAATCATTACATGCAGGAAAGGCAAATAACCAGAGTAAGTGCCTACTCCAATAAGAACAAAATGTTATCTTTTCCATGGAGGAAGTGGTCCAATGTAGTCAACCTGCCCCCCAGTTTGCTGGCTGGTCACCCCAGGAAATGGTACCACATCTGGCACTCAGTGTTGGTCTCTGCTGGTGGCAGATGTGGCACTCAGCAGCAGCTGTAGCAAGGTCAGCCTTGGTGAGTGGAAGTCCATGTTGTTGAGCCCATGCCTAACCCCCATCTCTGCCTCCATGACCAGACTGTTCATGTGTCCATTGGACAATGACAGGAATGGCTGGGCAAGGAGGCTGACTGTCCACAGAATGGGTCATTCTATCTACTTGATTATTGACCCCCCCCCCCCCCCGCTGAAGACACCTTTTGATGAGCATTTAACAAGGGACACAAGTATCTTATCTTCACATCTTTCATCCATTTGGAGGGATCTGTCCTCATAATTCTTACCCAGATATTTTTCTCAACAGGTTCCCAATAATGCTCTTTCCACGTCCCTGACCATTCAGCCAATCCACTGTCTTCTGCACTGACCAGACAGGAATGTTAAAAGGAGATGTGGTGGGAAGCATTACCCCTGCATCTTTCAAGTCCTTGATGGTGACACTAATTTTTGCAGTTTCTCCAGGGATGTGATGCTGTTTTTGATTCACTATCTTCCCTGGCAGAGGCAACTCTAAGGGTTTCCATTTACCTTTTCCAACCATAACAGCCCTCACTCCACTGGGCAGGGAACCTATGTTGGAATTCTGACAGCCAAGTATATTTATCCCAATTATATATTCTGGGGCTGGAGGAATAACTGTCGGATGAGTTTGAGGACCCACTGGACCTACTATGATTAAGACTTCAGCCAAAACTCCATTAGTTACCTGACCTTCCCAAGCCCTTACTTTAAGTGGAAGGCCACAGTGGTTTTTTTTTTTTTTTTTTTTTTTTTTTTTTTTTTGAGTATCTTGGAATTGGCACCAATTCAGAACTGGTATTCAACAGACCCCAGAAAGTCTGATTGTTTTCCCCCCCAGTGTACAGTTATCCTTGTAAAGTCTGTAGGTCCCTCTGGGGAAGGACTACAGGAAGGCTACCAGTAAAATTTTATCAAGGTCCTTCCTAAGGGGAACCTGACCATCCCTTCATGCAAGGGGTTCTGGGTCTGCAAACTGGCTCAAGTCTGGAAATTGGTTCACTGGGTTATATTCCATTTTGCCACGCTCCCAAATTTCCAGTAGGCTTCTTATCTGTTCCATGCCTGGAAACACCATGATTGATTAGCCAGTATCAAAGGTCCATATGAGTCAGGCCACCATAGAATTCAGTTTGCCTGTGCTGACCATTACAGGTCAGGTCATTTTTAGACATTGCTTTGTCTCTGCTTCCCATGATGATAACTACAATCACCTTGCCTTTGGAGAGTGGGTGCTGCCACCCGGCCCCTGTTTCTTTGGGGGCCCAATTAAACCCACTGCATTTAATTCATCCAACTGAGCAGCAGTGTCTCAACCCTAAGATCTGGCACAGGGAAAAACACAACAACACAGCTCTTCAAACATGCTGGTGCCTCTCTCACAATGTTGCATCTTACAGGATGACCGAAAGGCATATCTTCTGGACCTTCCCTTGGTGGAGGATTAGGCTTTACGCCTTTACTCACTCTAGCATTGCAACTTCCCGGAGCCTTAGACTCCCTTCGACAACACGAAGCCAAGGGATACCAGGCATCTCCATCTTTTGACAAATGCTTCAGCCGACTGTTCAGACTTTTGACACCTTTGCGAACGGTGCATGCTTCCATATTAAACCTAGCACCCCCATTCAGAGGGCCCACACCAATAAACTCAGCCTGATCCAGTTTTAAATCCCTTCCACCATTATCTTACACCCTTAAAAACCATTCCCACAAGCATCCCCCAGCCTTCTGCTTGAATGAATTAGCAAACTTCTTAAGCGTTTTAGCCGGGTAGCTTACCTCCTCCTGCACTACACTTTTTCCCCTCCTGTAGGAGCTTTTTTAGACTTAAGTCTGGTTATATTTCTATCTTAATTATTGTTCTACGACCAAGTTATCACATAGAAAAGAAAGCATTTAATTGGGGGCTTGCCTGCAGTTTCGGAGGTTTAATTCATTACCATCACAGCAGGGAGCATGGCCACAGGCAGGTTTGATGCTGAAGTAGCAGAGAGCGACAGCCTGATTTATAAGGAGAGGGAGGGGGGAGGGGAAAGAGGGAGAGGGAGAAGAGGGAGACTATGAATATCTAGCATAGGCTTTTTGAAACCTCAAAGCCAGCCCCCAATGACACACTTCCGCCAACAAAGCCACACCTACTCCAAAAGGCTGCAGCTCCTAATCCTTCTAATCCTTGCCAATGATGCTATTCCCTGGTGACTAAGCATTTCAATATATGAGCCTATGGGGACTATTCCCATTCAAACCATCACACCTGCCGATTTTCTTTTTGGTTCAATAAATAATAAGTCATTCCCAATATTCCTTTATTAGCTGCTACTGGATGAGCCCTTCCTATGTGCTCTGCGGGGTGCCAAGCATTTTTTTTTTCCAGGCATGACTTTTGCACCCAGACCCCCAGTTCTTAGCCATTGAACTGGTTGCTTCTATTTTCTATCTCCTGATATGGGGCTCTTGTGAAATTCCACATCTCTATAGTTAAAAATAAACGTTATCTGGGAAGAGCAACCAGGAGCAAGCAGCAAGGACAAGCCTGAGGACAACAGCATGGGAGAGCCACGGGGCAGGACTGCAGACTCTTCAAATCCCAAATTCCCAAAGGGCCACTCCCGTTCACCCTACCTAATGCATTTAGCCATCCGCAGCCAGCCCCACACTTAAAGCTCTCTTGTCCTTGTGGGCTAATTTCAGGGCTGAGTTGAAAAGCCCAAAGTATTTGTTAAATCTGGAGCCGCATTTTATGGTTCCAGTGTATACAGGAGCGGAAGAAAAGCCTCTCCCGAGCCCTTCTGCAGCAACCTATCTATGCATTCAAAAAGGAGGCGACAGATTCGCGGAGCTGTCGGATTGCTCAAGGCCACACCGGGTGGCGGGAGGCCCGCACTCCTGACCCTGGAATCCAGCGGCTGCTGGCGGGTGGAGTGTAG
>CABHPP010148942.1:7291-55724 GCA_902168425.1 Peromyscus attwateri | reverse complement strand
CCAGGTCTCTATGGTTGGTACTGGGATTAAAGGTGTGTATCACCACACTTGACTGTGTCCTTGAACACACAGAGACTCTGCCTGCCATGTGATCGGATTAATGGAGTGTGTTACCACTGCCTGACTTCTGTTTATGGCTATGATCTCTGATTTCCAGGCAAACTTTATTAACGTACAAGTAAAATATCACATTTCAGCACAAATAAAATATCTTAAAGTTTCTTTTTTATTTTATAGACAGTTCTGTGTTATTTTCATGAAAACATGACATTCAAATAATTATGTTTACTACTTTTGATGACAAAGCTATACATTTTGGATTTGAGGCAAACACCCAACTTGTTTCATCATTTTGTAGTTCTATTTAATTGTGTGTATATGCATTGGGGCATGAATGTGAGTAGAGGTGCCTGTAGAGACCAGAGGTATCAGATTTATCCAAAGCTGGAGTTATAGGTGGTTGTCAGCTATCTGGCATGGGTGCTGGCAACTGATCTCAGGTCCTCTGCAAGAGTAGTGGGTGCTCTTAACTACTGAGCCGTCTCTTCAGTCCCTCCCCTTCCAACTTGTTTTATCTTAACCACTATACTCTTTCTTCAAAAATGATAGAATTATTGGTTTCCTTATAATATGGTTTGAGTGCCCCCAAGGGTCTATTGTATGTAAAAGGGTATGGCTTCCATATAGGTACTGCTGGGAGGTAATGGAGTCTCCAAAGGTTGGGGCCTAGTCAATGTCCACAAGTTCCTTGTGGACCTGAGTTACTGCCTTTGCAAAGACCGTTGATTGCTGTGGGATGTTCTGTATGCTGTGAATGTGTTGCTCTGATTGATTGATAAATAAAAAGCTGATTGGCCAGTAGCCAGGCAGGAAGTATAGGTGGGATAAACAGACAAGGAGAATTCTGGGAAAGGAAGGCTGAGTCAGTAGATGCCAGCCCGCCATCCAGGGAGCAGCATGTAACAGCACACAGGTAAAGCCACAGAACACATGGAAACATATAGATTAACAGAAATGGGCTGAGTTTAAATGTAAGAGCTAGTCAGTGGTAGGCCTGAGCTAATGGCCAAGCAGTTTTAATTAATATAAGCTTCTGAGTGATTATTTTATAAGTGGCTGCGGGGTCCATCAGCTACAGTTGATAGTTCTCATTTTACCTTTGAGTTCTGGCCAGTGTGTTATGAAAAGAATAAACCTGGCCTACCCAGCATATCCCACTCTAACTTCCAAATGTAATCACTTGCTTGTTATTACACAGGCTCCTACTATAGCTGTGTGGATCATGATGTGATGTGGCTGAGGGACCTTCACTATAGAGCCACTTAGGCTTTCTGCCTCCAAAACTATGAACTAAATAAATCTCCCTTCATAGTAACTTGTCTCAGATATTTTGTGGTAGGGATGAAAGTATGACTAACATAAAAGATAACCATTTTCTTACAGTTATTAGGCAGTTGTGGTTATTGACATCTTAGTAATACCCAAGACTTGTGAGGCTTTAAAGTGGGTGAGGATATCAGTACTTTGGAATTAAATGTTTAATTTTCCTAGAGATTTAATAAGATAACTTTAAGAAGTTTTCCTGATTTCCAAAGAAGATATTACTATGGGATGGAGGTTTGCATACCCTCATAATTCGTATGCTGAAATCTAATGTTTGATGTGATACTGTTTGGAGGAGGGGCTTTTTGGAAGTAAATAGGTCATGGGGATGGATCCTACATAGTAGGATTAGTACCATTGTTAAATTGTTGCTGAAGAGTTAAAGAGAACCTCTCCCTCCCTCCCTCCCTCCCTCCCTCCCTCCCTCCCTCCCTCCCTCCCTTCCTCCCTCCCTCTCTCTCTTTCTCTTTGCTTAAGATACTTGGGATTATGTCTGTCACACACAGCTTAAAATATTCTTGACCCCTTGACTCTACATAAGCCTGTTTTTGCTTGCCCCAACCCCAGTAGCTGGGTGATTCTGCTTAACTTATTCTGGTCTTTTGCCTCTAGACATGTTCATTTGATGAAATAAACAGGAATTGTTATCTATAATATGTCCTCACCTCCCCCATACAGGTCAATAGTTATTTTAAATATTTCATCTACAAACTGACATCAGACACACAAGGAAGGAACAGTTGGCATCAACAGCTAAGGCTGCAGGTGAAGAGTTACCAGTAACCTGGTTGTCATCCCCAGACATTTAGTGAAAACCACAGAATACATTTTAAGCTTAGAGAAACAGGATAGTGAATGCAATCTATTTTGAAATCATAGGTGTCTCCTTCAAAAGCCTAACATGAATTTACATCAGAACAGCATATGGTTTGAAAGTAATTATACATTTTAATGAACATGAATCCATTCCTATTAGCAAACTTATGTTGAACAAATATTTTTAAATATTTGCTGTAGATATGTACGGTTGTGATACAATAGAGTGGGTGTTTAACAAATTAAAATTAGTATAGTTTCATTGCCTACAGAAGAAAGAATTATTCTGTCTATATACATATAGATACATAGATATGTTGCTCATATACACAGCTGCACATATAATATATATATATGCATGTTATATATGTACATAAAAATTTCATATGATGAAGAAATACAAGATAATAAAAATAAAATGAAAACAAAATTAAAAGATAACATTGATGCCTTACATTAATAGCAATAACACAGAGTCAATTATCATTTGTTTCCATTATGGATACAAGTTATAGAGCCAAAATCCATAATTTTACCAAGATAGCTCTTAGAATGGGCATCAGTGGGCACCATCAAGACCTTCTCTGGAAAAGGCCTTCATCATATTCTCAAATAGGAAAAAAAAAATCCCATTTTGTTGTCTTCTCTCTGATCTGCTTGCATTTTCCCCAGCAGTCTTTGGAAGCTCTACATTGAAATGTCATGTTGTGTGTTACAAAACCCAAGTTCCTACCTACTACTTCAAAACCATAATCAGGGCCACTCAAAAGGGTTCACCTCTTAGTTTTGAAGCTATTACTATGGGATAGATGTTTGCATCCCTTAATAATTCATATACTGAAGCCTAATGCCCAATGTGATAGTTTTTGGAGGAGGGTTAAATTAATTTTTAAGATTTATTTTACCTTTGAATATATCAGTGTATGGGTATGTGGACATGAGTGCAGGTGCCTCCAGAAGCCAGACTCACTGGATACCCCTGGAGTTGGAGCTCTAGGTGGTTGTGAGCTACCTGGGGTGGGTGATAGGAACCAAACCAGGGTCCTTGGAAGAGCAGTATGCACCCTTAACCAGTGAGTCATCTCTCCATTCCCTGCATGGTCAATTTTTGTTTGATGATTACTCTGTGAGATACGAAAGGTTGTTATAGGTTCAATAAGAAATGACTCGGTTCCACAAAAATGTGCTGAACAGCTGTACAGGCCTAGACACAGGAGATAACAAGATAAATAAGTTGTGAAGAATAGAGAGTGCAAGGTTGTGATGGCTCCTTCAGGGGAATAAAGAGAGACAGAGGCAAGGAACTGTGCAGCTGGTAAGGATAGCCCCCTGGGGAAGGCAAAGTCAGGAGAGCTTTTCAGGTAAAATAGGAAAATGATGCTCCATCCCTTGAGGTCTAAAGATGTAAAAGAGCCTGCTTTGAGTAGAAATGGCAGGGGGTCGGGGATAATGTCTAGAGACAAGCACAAAAGGATATATGGCTTTTTTTTACAGAGGAAGCTAGAAAAAAAATGTTGGAGATAGCTGTAAAAATTTTAGAAGATGCAAAAGGATTTTGGGATAGTGCATAGCCAGTGATATTCAGGGAATCTGCTCTGAAGATTTCTCTAGAATAGTACAGGTGATATGAAGGAGGAAACTGGAAACATGGAGGAGTCTTTAATTGGGGAAATGGGAAGAAGGACAATACAGAAGGAGAGAGAGGAAGGATAAATAACACTCAGGATGCTTGGAAAAGACATAAAGAATCATTATTTTGTGGCACAGCCATATCTGAACAGAATGGCAAAAGTCATAAAGCCAGCACAGCTGCTTGACAAGGATCCAGCAAAGCTGAGCCACATGATGGCTATCATGCCATCTTTGGTTTTCATCTCCACCTGTTGTATACTTGGGAGACTTTTAATACTTGCACAATTTGAGGATATTGGATTGATGGGAAATTTCTTATGAACCATTTATGCCTTCTCCCAGAAGTACTGCTTCTAAGCTTCCCCAGGAAAGTCCTGGACATACCACCCCTCCAGCTTTTAGGGAGATACCCTTCTACTTGAAGGTCTTCCTTATGCCTTGGAGGCAGTGACACACACAAAGAAGCCAGAGGTCTCTTTATGAGGCTAGGAGATATTTTTGAAACATCGGTCCCCATACTTACTTAGGAACAAGATAGTCAAAACAAAGTAAACTTAAAAGGTCAACAAAATTCAATGGGCTAGAGGAGTTGGCCACAGTTCAGATTGCAAGCCTGTTCCTGCTATCCACTCAGGTGATTATGTGACATATACAGCAATAAAGTTAGATTAGCTGAGGTTACTTCTGCCCTACACGAGACTTATATTGATGAGCAAAGTATGAAGTGGGAAGATGATAAAAGAATGAGATGTCAGGACCTCCCTTTCTTAGAAAAGTTAGCACATGCAGAGCCACTGTAGTGTCATATGACCAAGGAACAACCAAATTCTATAAAAGTATAAAATATAAACATTGTATTATGCCAGAATTTGAATAATAACTGCAGCAGTTTTGGCCTGAGGATTTTTCTTGGGCACTCTGACCTTTAAGAGTGACTTAAAGGTCACTGCTTGGGACATGGCAATATGGCTGGGCTGGCTTGAAGATTTTATTTTGGTCTAGCGTCCTTGAAGCAACCAAAGCTATCAGAGGCAGGCTGTCGTATGCCTCTAGATTCTTAAAAATTGAGTTGTGGGTTAATGAGTAAAAATGATAACTCTGTTTATCAGTGCTGTCAAAACTTGAGGGAAAATGATTGGAAATGGTAACTCTGTTCTGTCATAGTTCTGTCATTAATGATGACTAAAAGATGAGCAAGAGGAAGTGAAATACATATCCAAAAACAAAAATGTTATGATCTATGTTTTGGAACAACATGAATCTATCCCTGCTTACTAAATTTTGTATAAATAAAAAAGCACTCTGGATGTTAGTCAGTCAGGCTGCAAGATTCTCCAGACCATTGTGCCTGGCTTACTCCTTTTCCCACTGACTTCTTACATCCTCTGCTAGGACCTATCCACTGCTGGGCATGGCTCCTGGCAATTTTATATTTACCAAAATTCACATGTAACCCATGTAAGTGTATATTTACACATATATACATATTTAAATGAAGTTAAATGACTTAGAGTGATAGAACTCTATCTAAAACCCATAGACTAACAAAAATCCCAGTACCAGGAATGAGAAACCTCCTTTCAAGTTGTTGGTCAGGCAAATTAAGAGACTCCTGAAGCAATATAGGTTATTGCTATTGCCTTTAGTTGGCTTCCAGATGCTGAAGGTAAGTCCTAACTGCTGAAGACACCACACACCTTGGACATAGGATGCAGAGGGTTTGAGCTGGAACTGATCCAAAAGTCCTCTCACCAGGGACTAGCTTTCTTTCACAGTACCAGAAGGTGATATGCAAGCTTCTAAGGAGTAAAGAAATCAATAGTGCTACTCATTTGTGACACTCCCTTTGTCACTGTTCTATTGCTGTGAAGAGACACCATGACCAAGGCAACTCTTAGAAAAGAAAGCATTTAATTGGGGATTTGCTTAAAGTTTTAGAGGTTAGTCCATTATCATCATGGCAGGGGACATGGCAGTCCATAAGCAGACATGGTACTGGAGAAATAACTGAAAATTCTATGTCTTGATCCATAGGCAGAGAGAGAGAGAGAGAGAGAGAGAGAGAGAGAGAGAGAGAGAGAGACTCTAGGCTGGATATGGACTTTTGCAACCTCAAAGCCCACTCCCAGTGAACACTTCCTCCAATAAGGCCACACCTCCTAATCACTGTAATCCTTTCAAACAGTTCCACTCCCTGGTTATTAATAATTGAAATACATGAGCCTATGTGGGCCATTCTTATTCAAACCACCAACCACCACAGGTACCAACCACAATAATGATCAGCATGGCAAGATATCCCCAAAAGTGCAATAGTGTTGCTTATATCTTGGAGGTAACCTACAGCTATCTAATTAGACTCACAGCTTCCTTAACAAGAAGAAATAATGTTTGGCACTGTAAATGTAGCCAACTACACTTGGCTAGACAGATCGTGGGTCTTAGAGAAGAACCTATTACCACCACCTTCCTAAAACAATATAATTCCTAGCTTGCATTCCAAGTACTTATCCTTATACCCACAGATAAATGTAGCTCTCACCTCTAATCAAAGAAGATTCTTTTTGCAGCAGTAGGAGACCATGACAGAAAACCATAACTTGTAAAAATGCATAGAACCACTGACCATAGGCTGCCCAGCCCAACTGATCCACCTACAACCCAACTCCTGCACCTAGAGCTCATGGAGTATCACAGAAAAGAGGATCAGAGAGATTGTAAGAGCCAGAAGGTCAGAAAGCCTGCTGTGAGATCCCACTTTCTATCTATGACTGAGAAGTAACACCCGTGAAACCTCAACATCATGTGCACTAACAAAGGCCTCCCGAGTAATTCCAGTACCTGTTGACATCCCAGCACAGATGTGTGGAATAGCATGGGGTCCCACTCCTAGATGAAAAGCTACAGCAATTAACAACTACTGAAGGAGGGAAAGCTAGTCTTCCCAGGGATGAGGCCATGATTGCTTATCCCACACCAGTGGGCAGCCCTAGAAACATACAACATGCAGGTCACACTCAGAGGCCTCAACAGATCATGTTTATATGTTTATCTGTGTGCATGTGTGTATATATACTTATATGATTATATATTATATAGTATTTCATATATCCTACACATATTATATATATATATATATATATATATATATATATATATATATATATAAAATCAACAATGATTAAAGAAAGGGAAACCTTGGATTTAGCAAGGAGTGCCAGTGGAGGGGGGGTGGACATAGGAAGGGTAGGAGGGAGGTGAGAGAGTAGGGAAATGATGCAATCTTATTTTAATTAAATTTAAAATGTAACAAAAATAAGACAAGAAGTCGAGGACACATGGGGAAGTAGTGAGGTGGATGCATCTAGGAGGAGTTTGGGGAAAGATGGGGGATGAATATGATCAAAATACATTGTATGAAATTCACAAGGAATTAATAAAAATACTATATTAAAAAGATTTATCTAGAATAGATTTCAAAGGGCTCATAAACTTGGATTTCTATGTGAAATTTATCATTTCCTCTTCAGGTAGAACTAAAAATCAGCAGTGCTAGCAATCTTGGTGACTGTCATCAAAAGTAATCAAGTATTGTCATTTCATATTATGGTTGCAGATACCTTGACATGATATGTATGCTGTTTAAAATTACAATAGGTACAAGATCTATTGCTTTATCTTGTTATTTGATGGGTTAAAACAGAAGCATGCTGATAAGTATTTCATCACAGTAACTATTTCACAAAAGGGTGCTTGCATTCTGTCTGAGTGCATGTCACCTTCTATTTTAAAATAACGTTCTGAGAATAGTGCCTATGCCTTCTCAACTGTAAAAGACCCTACACTTTAAAAGGTTGAGAGCCCCGTGTTAGCGATATCTCAGAGACTGCATTTGTGGTTTGGGAAGAACACTGGCACAATGATGAGTGAAAAGCTGTGACAATGGAAAATTTAGTTAGGAGGCTAACTGTGTTCAGATGAGGGGCATTGTGGAACGAACAGAAGCACGGACACTAAGAGTTGAGAAGAAAGCTATGCAGAGAAGTGGGAACACAGGGAGCGAGTTCGGAAACCAGGAGGCTCCAAGTCCTAAAGTGGGTAAATGTGATCAGAAAAAAAAAAAATAAAAGGAGGAAAAAAAAAAAGCTGGGCTGTGGACCTGGGAACTGGTGAGTATAGGGTGGAGTGGGGCAGCGTGTAACTGAAAGAGAAGGACGGACCAAGTCCCCTGGTCGTGGTAGTCTTCATAAGGAGACTGTCTTTCCTCGGAGAAGAGGAAAGCACTTCAGATCTCCAAGCATGGAGGCAGAGTGGTTTTAGTCATCTTGTAGAAAAGAACTCATGGCATAAAGAGAGGCTCTCACAGGAGATGGCGGTGGGGAGGGAAGGAAGAAATTCAATAGAATGTGATGGCTGACTTTCTGCGTCAGTTATGGTGCACAGTAATTGCTCATTATTTTTCTGGGTGCTTCTATTGGAGTGCTTTAGATGAGATTAATATTTAAATCAGTGGGTTTTAGCGAAGCAGGTTGTTCTCTGCCCTGATCTGGATGGGCTTTATCCCCCAATGCGTTGACAGGCTAGTCCTCAGTGTGGAAATTTTAAAGCACGGAGACCTTAGGAAATGGATCTGGGGTTGGGGAGGTGGCTCAAGAGGTTAAGCACTTGCCATAAATCATGAGAACTTAAGTTCAGAAGCAAGGCATGCACTTCGGTGCCCACCTATAATCCCTTCACTGTGGAAAAAAAATGGGCTCCCTAGACAGCCAGTCTAGTTGAATTGGTAAGATCCAGATTTAGAGACAGATTCTGTCTCAAAATACTAAGATGGAAAGTAACTGAAGAGGACACTCAATATGAATCTCTGGCTTCCACAGGCACGCGCGCGCACGCGCGCGCGCGCACACACACACACACACATTCACACAAAGACGTAGATCCTGGCAGACGCCATTGACCTATGAAAGGATTGCATACTGCCAAGGGCCTCAGTTAGTTCCTGAGTGAGCTGACAAAGCTAATGGGCCCTTCTCTCTTCCTTCTGGCTTCCTGTCTTGCCCAGTGTGATCTCTCACCGTGGGTGAGTTCTCATATGAGTCTTTATCATGATACCACCTACCATGGGCTCCTCACAGAGGACTACACTGTACCTGCTTTCTTGGCCCCACCATTGTTTTGGGTTTTTTTCCTCTGAACATGTCTTTGTGCTTTTTGCTACCTGGATAGGCTAAGGATTTGCCTTTCTTTTAGGCTTTGCTTCTCCTTTAATTATCAATACTGTCTTGTAGTTCTGTGTCTTTTTGCCTTTTCTAAGCAGTCAACAGAAGCTAAGGACACTATGATCTACTTTTGTGTCTCTCTGACCAAATTACTTGACAGAACCAGCTGGGAGAAGCTTACTTCGCCTCAGGACTTCTGGCAGTTCTGGTGATGGGAACATGAAGCAGCAGTCTAGTCACAGAATATCAGACAGAAAACTAGCCAGCCAGACTGAGAACAGGGCTGGATAAACTCCTCCTAGGCCCAGGCATGGTCACCTGTTTCCTCCATCAGCTGCATCTCCTAAAGGCACCACATGCTTTAAAACCATCCCACAAGCTGGGACTCAAACTGAGAGGCCTTGGGGGACATTTCAGATTCAAACCACGACACTGCACACCACACTGCAAACCCCACATGTATTCCTAGATAGTTCTTCCACCAAATAGCCAGTTCTATCCATCACAAACTCCAGACTCTACAAAGCTTAAGGCTACAAACATAATTCAGCCAAGCTCTCTTGTCACTTTATAAGAAACATTGCCATCTTTCCAGTTTCAGCAGCACATCCTGATTTCTACCTGAGATTTCATCAGACTGGATTCAAAATTTTTTGTTTGTTTTTTCCAAGACAGGGTTCCTCTGTGTAGCTTTGGAGCCTGTCCTGGAACTCGCTCCATAGATCAGGCTTGGCTTCGAACTCACACAGATCTGCCTGCCTCTGCCTTCTGAGTGCTGGGATTAAAGGTGTTCACCACCACTGCCCCGCTTGGATTTAAAATCTTTATTTTTAACTATGTGTATGCCTTTGTATCTGTGTTTTGGGTATGTGGACAAGTGTGAGCGTGCCTACAGAGGCCAGAAGGGGTGCCAGATTCTGTGGTGCTGGAGTTAATAGGTGGCCGTGAACCTTCTGAGTGCTGGGAATCAAACTTCAGGTGTCTATAAGAACAGTATATGCTCTGAACGACTGAGCCACCTCTCCAGGCCCCAGATGGGTTTTAGCATCTGTCCTCCTGCCAATATTCTGCGCATGACAATTTAGGCAGTCTCAAAGCTCTCTTTCAGCTCCTTCCTTCTGAGTTCTTGCCAGAACTGCCCCTTATTATCCATGCTTTTACTAGCACATAATTTGAAGTTCTTCCAGGGTCTACCCACTCTGGAACACCAAATCTATCTCTACAATTTACATATCTTCCGTAATAGCACCTGATTTCTGGTGCCAATTTCTGTTTTGTTCATTTGGGTTGCTGAAGAAAAATACTTTAGACTGGATAATTTGTAATCAGCATAAATTTATTGCAGTTCAGAGAGCAGGAAAATTCAGAAGTAGTAATCAGAAAAAAAAACACAAGAAAATGTATTTTTATTTTATTTTATTTTATATTTTAGAAAGGAGTATTTAATGGGGGAAAAGGTGATCATTGCACTAAAACTATAATCTACTTTCTCGACATATAGACTAGAATAGTTAATTGCACTGTACTGTTCAATAAGCTTTGCCAAATATATTCACTTTTGTTGTGGTATTGTGTTCCCCAAAATATTGTGCACTCTAATAAATTTATCTAGGGTCAGAGAACAGAACAGCCACTAGACAGACATAGAGGCCAGAAAATGGTGGCACTCATACCTTTAATCCTAGCCTTCCAGAGGCAGAGATCCGCCTAGATCTCTGTGAGTTCAAGGCCACAGTGGAAACAGCCAGGCGTGGTAACAAGAGCCTTTAATCCTAGGAAGTGATAGCAGAAAGCAGAAAGGTATTTAAGGCATAAGGACCAGGAACTAGAGCCTGGTTAAGCTTTTAGGCTTTTGAGCAACAGTTCAGCTGAGATTCATTCTGAATGAGGACTAAGAAGCTTCTAGTCTGAGGAAACAGGATCAGCTGAGGAACTGGCAAGGTGAGGTGGCTGTGGTTTGTTCTGTTTCTCTGATCATTCAGCGTTCACGCCAATACTTGGCTCTGGGTTTGATTTTATTAATAAGACATTTTAAGATTCGTGCTACACGCTTTCGCAGCCATCACCACAAGTCTGATATAGGAGATTTCTTTTACCCACAAAAGGTTCATTTGGCGTTTGATCACTTCCTAACCTACTGACAAGTAGGAAGACTCCATCTCTCTCTGAACGTGAATTGTCTCTTACAGATTATTATTTTTTTGAATAGAGAAGTGCTATATGTTTTCTTTTTCATCTGGCTTCTTTTAAGCACTGTGGTATTGAAGTTCATGTTGCTCAATATACTAGTTAGTTCTCATCTTCCTATTGCTGATGATATCCTATTATTCTATCATATGGTGGTTCACCAAAATATTTTTATCCACTTACATGTTGTTGTTAATAATTTGGGATTATTTCCAGGCTGAGAAGATTCTGAATTAAATTCTTACTAACAGTTGTGTCCAAATCTCCATGTTGGCACATGTTTCATGTTTGTGTTTTCTGTGAGTAAGAATGAAGTTCCTGGATCATAGAGTTAAGTAAATATTTAATATTAAAGGCAGTGTGAAACTGTTTCCAAAGAGAGTGTGCTCTCTTTCTTTCTTGTCAACAGAGGAGGATTTTGATTGTTCCAGACTCTCCCTTCTCAGCTCCGTGATGTATGTCTTCATAACTTTAGATATTTTAGTGGACATAGGGCAGTTTATTGACTTTATTTTAATCTGCTTGTCACTGGTGATTAATGATTAAAAAACATTCCAGAAATACATTTCAAGAAAAACAGACCAGTTAATTTTAATGCTTCTTCAGGACACAAAGAACCTAAAACAAAGGGAATATTTTGGGGAAAAGGGCAGGTTTTACTATCTCATTTTAGAATTTATTACAGGACTAGAGTAATTAAGACAGAGTGATGTTGTGGTGTATCAATGAGCCAAAACAGTGTGTTTAGAGGCAGACTCATGAGCCCAATTGATTTTTGCTGAAGGACTAAACCTAAGTCAATGGGAAAAGCATAATTATTTCAATAAATGTTGCTAAAATAGTTAGACAGCCATAAGAAAAAAAAATTTTAGCACTTGCATGATTCGATATACAAAATTTAATCCCAATTGAATCACATTAAATGGAAATAACAAGACTACAGAACCTATAAAAGTTAGGGGGACATTTTTGCAAACTTGGGAGAGACTGTTTTTTACACAGAACATAAAATCATGATTTACAAAAGAAAAACTGATAAAATTAATTTCATCACAGACTTAAAGCTGGTAGAGAGCTTGCCTAGCATGTCCAGAACATTTGACATAGAAGAATTTTCAAAGATGAATCTCATTTTATAATTGCTAACATATAAGCAGTGGTTGTTTAGGCATTTAAGAGATATGTGCATATATTACATCCTATACATTTATATGTATTATATTTGCTCTTCATAATGGGCAGAAAGATAGATAGATGATAGATAGATAGATAGATAGATAGATAACAAATGAGTGTTATACATAGGTAAGGGCTCATCTCTCCACTATCCAAATCTTCACAGTTCTTATCCACAGTTGCTCCACAAATCTTTCTCAGATATGTTAGAGTGTACCTGCTTTTGATCGTGTGTGTGTGTGTGTGTGTGTGTGTGTGTGTGTGTGTGTGTATGTGTGTGTACTCAGAATTGGCATTGGTCCTCACTGCTCAAGAGTCTTTTTGTTGTTGTTGTTAGCTTTCCATCAATGAGACAGTTACCTGAGATAAATGACCTAAAAGGAAGCAGGCTTCTATTGGATCCTGGTTTCAAAATTTTCAGTCCTTGCTCAATTGACTCCATTACTTTGGGGCCTGTGTTGAGGCAGAAGAACATCATGGTCAGTGGTGCATGGCTGAATAAAATTGTTTGCTTTACCACAGGCAGAAGGAAAAGAGAGACAGGAAAAGGATAGAGTCCAGCCTCCCATTCAAGGGCATATCCCCAACAACTGAATCTCCTTCACTAAGCCCACTTCTTAAAGGTTCCAACTTTCCCCAACAACACCACAAGCTGGAGATCAAGACTTTATATGAACCCTTGGGGAACATGACAGCTCCAAGCTCAAGGACATCTTCTATTGAACAAGATTTCAAATATCCTCAGTCTAGTGCAGAGGTTTATTGTACCCACTCAATAGTATAAATGCAAGTGTTATAAAGCATGGGTAAATATAACCCCACTTATAAAATGATACTGTTGGCCACTATGTCTTTGACGTCCTGCTAAGTTATCCTTAATATTGACTTAAATCTTAACTCAGAAGACTCTCAAATTGTGAAAAGTCAATAACAACTTGAATGATGTATCACTGACAAAATTTCCAGATAATATCTAATTGTACAATCTTTAGTTCATACTTTATCATAATTAAAAAATTGATCAGCTTCCCGTAGGCAGATTAGGTTTCCAATGGTGCTTACTTTTTAGAAATCTATTTTTAGAAATCTGGTTGGCTCATTTAGAAAATGAAAATGGATTTTAAAAAAATAAACAAAAATCTCTTTTTGCATTTCTGTAAGGAGCAGAAAAGAAGAGAACATCCTGAGGCAACACAGTTAGAAAGAAGTTGAGGTCCTTCTCCTAGTATTCCATATTCAGCCTTACCTTCAGAAATAATCACATTGTCCCTTTGTGGTGATTTTAATAATAATGGCCCCCACAGACTCATATGTTTGATGTTTGGCCCAGAAGGAGTGGCACTATTAGGAGGTGGGGCCTCATTGGAGTAGGTGTGGCCTTCTTAGAGGAAATATGTCACTGTGGAGGTGGGCTTTGAGGTCTTATATGCCCAAGCTACATCCGGTGTGAGACACAGTCTTCTTCGGCTGTCTGCAGATCAAGATAGAGTACTCTCAGCTCCTTCTCTAGCACTGTGTCTGCCTGCATGCTACCATGTCCTGACACGATGATAATGGACTAAACCTCTGAAACTAAACCAGCCCCAATAAATGTTTTCCTTTATGAGTTGCCATGGTGGTGCAAGTCTTTCTCTGTCCCTTTGGCCAGCTCCAAAATCATGACACAGAGACTAATTATTAATATGAAAGCTCAGCCGATAGCTTAGCTCTTATAACTTAAATTAACCCATTTATATTAATTTACATGCTGCCACATGGCTCATGGTTTGTTGCCTCATCTTCTACATGTCATGCTTTCTATGTGTCTCCTTGTGACTCCACCCTTCTTCTTCCCAGCATCCTCTCTGCCCTGAAAGTCCTGCCCAGCTCTTGGCCATTCAGCTTTTTTTTTTTTTTCAATCACAGTGCCATATCTTTATACAGTGTAAATGGATATCTTAGAACATTGTGGTCATGGTGTCTCCTCACAGCAACAGAAACCCTAAGACACCCTTCTTTCTCACTTGCTGGCACCAGGCAAAAAGAAAGCTTCTAGTTGTGGAAGCCAGTTGGATGAGAAAACATGTTGCCTTACCCCTCAGTACTGACTTCAGTTCTGTAGCTAATTCCTCATTAGTGTCAGTAGTGTCAGAGCTTGGGATGGGATCAGATTACTTGAGGCTGGATCAGGCTGCCACCTGGATCCACTGGTCAAAGAGAAAAGACAGAAGCAACAAACTGCAGCAACAAAATATTATCGTAGTAGCATGAACAGTGTATGCACTGCATACTTGTCAAGCCCTGGAAAGGCAACTCATTGCCTGGGGAGTGTCTGAAAGGATTCTCCATGGAGGTGACATTTAGCTGGAGCCTTTGAAAGATGAGCCAATATTTGCCATGCAGAAATCAATTCAGTCTAAGTAGTAATAAATGGAGCTTAAAGAGGCAAACAGCCAAGCTGTTTATCTATGTCATGTATCCCTGCAATCACACATTCCCATCCATCTTCCTTGCCACTGGCATCCTGTATGTCTCAGACACAACCCAGCAGCCATTTCCTCTCTCCCCCTCCACACGCCCTGCCAGTCTATCACCAAATTCTGATAAACTCTTCTCTGCATTTTTTTCTCAGGAGTCGACCACATTACCATATTCTAAAAAGAAAGGAAGGAAGGAAGGAGGAAGAGAGGGGAGAGGGAGGGAGTGCAGGTGTCTATGAAGGATGTCCTCTAAAGACACAGGAAACTCTGGGAATATTGAGATTATATTAATACAACCTTAACTCTTAGGAAGCCTGTAATTTATTTGAGAGTGAAAACCTTGAAATGGTTATAAAGCAATGGTATGAGGTACATTCAGGTTATAGTTTGTAGATGTAAGTTAATGACCTATATATATATATATATATCAGATCACAACTGGGTGAAGTTAACTGTAATAGACTAGCTGGTAAAAGTCTCCCTTAAAGTATGAGACCTGAGAGCAAATAATTGTTCTGAAGCATTACATTTGAAAAATTTTCACTAAATAGAAATTGTGTATCATGCATGCCAACTAATTAATCCTTACCCATATTTCTCAGGACTCAATTCAAAGGCCATGGTTTCTGAGGAGTATCTCAAACCCCTTCCCCCCTTCCCCGCCCCCATCTATTTTCTCACTGCTCTTATATGTACCTTACTCTAGCATTTCACTTTTGTGTTAGCACACCACGACATTATAAGTACCCATTTCATTTCTTGCCTCCCCTACTATGACCCCAAACATAGAGGCCTTGAGGACTTTTTGTTTGTTTGCTTGTTTGTTTGTTTGTTTGTTTTTACACAGGTAGCATCTAGGACTATGACTGAGACTTAAGTAGGCATGCAAAAATATTTGCCAATAGAATTTTTCCACGACTTACAAAATTCTACTGAGAATTCTGGAGAATACAGATTAACTGATTCTAAAATACCCTGGTCACTCCCAATGCTGTCTCTGCCTTTAAGGAGAGTATACAAGGATGAAATTATTAAGGGAAAATAGTTCTTGAGTTTTCTACTCCATGACTAACACAATCACAAAGAGACACCCAGCTGAACTGGTAATGAAAAACACGGATAGTCTGACACTCAAAAGTGATTTTTATATTTTGTAAAGGCGTGCTAACAAAGGAGAGCACAGAGCCATATTTCCTGGCCAACCCAGAGAGCAGAAGGCACTGACCATCACACGTCAACTGACTTAACTGGTCCTGACAGTGCACAAGCCCTTAATAAGGGTTTCTAGTCTGCCCGATGCACATACAGTTTTAAAAGCCCTATGTCCCCGAGGACCATTAGGAGGAAAATCCATCCGCCACAAGATCTGTGTTTGTTGACTAGACCTATTGGCTGATTGACACGGGCCATGCCAAGACTGGCTACTGACCTGACGGATGCGGTGGTGGAGTTGTGAGAATGTTTCAATAAAGGCAGGGAAATGTGAGGAGGAACACATAACAAACAGTAAGATATGTTTACTAAGTGACTGACTTGTGTTCTGAGAGCTGACTGCACAACATCAGGAGTGAGAACTACAGATTCAGACAACCTGTTGGGAATCTCAAGCTCGAGAGTGGAGGGAGGAAGGGGGACGTTGGGGGGCAATTCTAAACCCCACCTAGAGGTTCAGCTGGGAACTCGGCCTCACTGCTCTCATTCCAGACCCCGCCCAAAGAAAGCCTGCCAAGCAGCAGCTCCTTTCCTGGAGCTCTTCAAGACCTGCCTACAGGGTATTTAAGGTCAGTCGAGTCCATAGACTTTCCAGGTGGTTTCTCCTCTTCTCCAATATCACCCAGGGACGCTTGGCTCATTAAATCTGGACTTCTCATTTGGTTAGATTTGGCTTATTGCATCCGCAGAGTTACCCACTGCTGGGGGATTTTTCATAATACTTATCACAAACCAAACAGGAGACCAGACTCCAGCCAGGATTCTCGGTCTAGACAGGTCCTGACTTTAGCCGCTGTAGTCATTGACAGCCTCTGCCTCCCATGGTGCAAGGACATTGGGGGCCTGAAAAGAAATGGCTAACAGAGATGGCTGGGGAGGAAGTTTGAGATATTTTTGTGGTGAGGAACATTTTATTTTGTATGTGCCTGCTTTGCGCCGAAATCACCCTAGTACCTCTGAGCATTTCATTATTCAGCCTTTATTTCCATTTACCGAAGAGTTGTTGAGGTCTAATGTAGTCCCTTGGCTTTTGGCTTTGAAATATTCATGGGCCTTTAGCAGTTTCTATCATGCTCACCTTCTCCCCCATTAGGGAGGAAACCTTGGAGGAAACAGAGGTGAGGCGCCAACATAGCAGTGTTTATTTCTAGCTAGCTGAATACTCATCCCCCATGGAGCATGTCTACTCACCTCGACCTGAACAAAGGAACTGTACAAAGGGAAAGGTCTGGGAAAAGAGATTTCACCATCTTTTCTCAGTTTTTATTCCCCTGCTCCCTTAGATGAGATTCTAAACGCTAAAAAGGACAATGAGAAATTGCTCTGTGGAGGGACTTGGGGAAGGGCAGCTACTGAGACTGTAGCATTAACTACGCTCACACTTTTCAAAACAGCACCTTCTCATTGCTACCTTTGGGGCCCCATTCCACCCGCAGACTGCTCTCATGGTTCTTTGCTTTGTGTGATCCAGCTGTCCCTTCTCAATCATGTAGTAATAACAATCTCATAGCAACACATCAGACCCTGAGCACGTCTAAAGATAAGCTCGTGGGTAATTGGGTTCTAATTCACTAAAATGAAAACTGTGTGTGCATATATAAACCCATAGTAAATCCCTCATATAAAAATGGTATAGTACCTGCATATTATCTATGTACATATCTGCTACTTACAAAGTCAAATATAGTGTAAATTCTACGTAAATATTTATATACCATGCTGTTTAGGAAACAAGAATTGAATGAATATCTATACTTGAGATTTTCTTTTCTTTTTTATGATTTATTTATTTTTATTTTATGTGCATTAGTATTTTGCCTGCATGTATTTCTGTGTAAAGGTGTAGGATCCCCTGGAACTGGATATACAGACAGTTGTGAGGTGCCATGTGGGTGCTGGGAATTGAACCTGGGTCCTCTGGAAGAAAAGCATCCAGTGCTCTTAACCGATGAGCCATCTCTCAGCCCCCATATCATCTTTTCTAAATATTTTTGCTCTGAGGTTGTTTGAACTCACAGATATGAAACCCATGTATATGGAGGACCAACTTCTACTTAGCAACTTTCACAATCATGATTTATTCACTGTGGATCTCTGTCAAGAGTAGTCTCTTTCTCCAATAACTCCATCTTCTGAGTGCCTACTATGTGCCAGACACCATAATACATTTCTGAAACTAACATAACCATCTCTAAAATACAAAGAAAAGCTGAAAGAAATCAAATCAGCTTATTTCATTTATATTTTATGAATACATGGATGTAGCTTCATTTGAGGTGATGACTAACACTTTTTTGTGAATAGAAAAAGCAGAAGTACAGTAAGTGATTTAGTTGAAAGATAAAGTGTGGATTCTACAAGTCTTATGTCTGGAACACTCAAAGTTATGACTCCTGAGAAATAAAGGAATAAGATTAATTCAATGCCTACTGCTCATTGTGTCCTACACATTATTTTATCTAATCTCCTTGACAATCATTTTTAAAGGGCATACAGTTTTCAGATGGTGGAGCTAAGAATCCAAATGCCTTGAGAAATTGTGCAAGGTACTACATGATGGCAAAGGAATCTCATCTCCTTACCTGAGTTTTATTATTTCATGTGTTCCTCTTATGGAGAAGGTCAACCGCTCTTCTGAGTAAAAATGTCTTCAATAATTTTTGGAGCTTCATGTGTCTGTATATTTTCTAAAGCAAACCATTTACTCTTTTTCAATCTCATTTCTCCATCCACACAATATAGATAATTCTAATATTCTACTTACAAAGTTAAATAATAAACATGGCAATATTTTGTAAATTATAAGATATTATTTAAATGTGGGTGTAAAGTGAATTGGTTCCATGCTTTTATATTAGCATAAGCAAACATTTATAGTTTAAGGAGTAGGTACAAATTTATTAAGGCAAAACCCTCTCTGATTCCAAAGCCCAACTTCTTTCCCTCTTTTGACTATCATACTGAAGGGAGTTTGGAAGCTCTCAACTTCAATATTGTTTTAACGAACCAATGAACAAAGCAGGGCGGTGGTGGCACATGCCTTTAATCCCAGCACTCGGGAGGCAGAGCCAGGCCGATCTTTGTGAGTTTGAGGCCAGCCTGGGCTACAGAGTGAGTTCCAGGACAGGCTTCAAAGCTACACAGAGAAACCCTGTATCTAATAAATAAATAAACAAATAAAATAGAAAATAAAAAAAGAACAAATGAACAAAACTGCTGTGGGATGTTCTGTATGGCAAATGTGTTGCTAATAAAACACTGACTGGCCAGTGGCTAGGCAGGAAGTATAGGCAGGACTAACAGAGATAATTAAAAGAACAGGAAGGCGGAGGGAGTCACTGCCTGCCAGCCACCGCCAGGATAAGCAGCATGTAAAGATGCTGGTAAGCCACGAGCCATGTGGCAAGGTATAGATTTATGGAAATGGATTAATTTAAGCTATAAGGACAGTTAGCGAGAAGCCTGCCACGGCCATACAGTTTGTAAGCAATATAAGTCTCTGTGTTTACTTGGTTGGGTCTGAGCGGCTGTGGGACTGGCAGGTGAGAGAGATTAGTCCTGACTGTGGACCAGGCAGGAAAACTCTAGCTACACAAAACATTTTTTTTTTAATTTTTGGTTAGCCCAGAAAGAAACAGGTTTCACTCTAACATTTCCATACAAATATACTTTTGAAGCATGTCTTTGAAAAATATTGATTAGATAAATGAACAGAATGGAAATATTTTTGGATTCCCTTGAATAATCTCAATTAGATAAATGATTTAAAAATTAAGAGAATAAGCCAAATAAAATAGATTACTACAGGGATCTATGAAGCTGTATAACTATTGTAGTTGTTATCCCTCTGCTGCTGTGAGAAACACCATGATGAAGAGAACTGGGGAAGAAATAGTGTGTTTCATCTTACACTTTACAGTCATCAGTAAGGGGAAGCAAAGCAGGAACTCAGGCAGAAAACTGAAGCAGAGAATGTGGAGGAACACTGTTGACTAGCTCTCTTCCTCTAGCCAATGCTCAGCCCATATTCTCTTACAATCCAGGACTACCCATATTGGCTTGGCCCTCCCACATCACTTAGCAATGAAGAAAAACCCCCTCACCTAGGCCAACCTGACAGAGGCAATTCCTCAGCTGAGGTTCCCTCTTCCCGGGTGTGCCAAGTTAAAATAAAAATTGGCCGTCATGGATATAAACAGTGAAAGCACTCCATAAAACTTAGACATACAATAAGCAAGAAGGATAGGAAATGAATATTTAAAGAAAGTAGAATTAGGCATTAATTCTGATTTTTTTTAGGCCATAAAAATTGTCTTCCTTTTCCTGTGAATTTTTCCATTTAATACACTGAAAAAATGTTTGTATTAGTTATTTCAATTGTCTCTGGGACAAAACAACTGACATTTGCAATTTACACTTGTCATATCTCTCTGTTCCACTTGCTGCTCTTGCTCACTGTAAACCTCGTTAAGAGCAGTGAGCAGTAACCATGCTAAAACCTGGATGCTATCCTGTCTTGAAATTTCCGCCACCCAAAACAAACTAGTCCATTACTTTAAAATCCAGCCCAGTTTCCAGGACACAGGCAGAATGCAGCCAGCTTATTGTCAGCAATGCAACACAAATGGCCTCAAGGAGAGTTCTCAACAATGTCTCTCTTCTGTCCTGAAACCTCATGAGTTAGGCCTGCACTGTCCACATTAATCTTGACATTCAAATCATCTAAGCTTTCCTCACTGTGACCCATTAAGCCCTTCTTACAGCATTCTCCAGGTTTTTTTAGCCTGAAGTGTTAATCCCACAGATACAAGGAGAAAGAACACCATCCCAGACCATCATGGCCAAATTAATAAAAGAAAGATTTTTTTACTCCTGTACGCAGGCTGCCTCCTCCTAAAGCAAAGTTCATTAGAAATGGGTGAGGTAAGTGTTTTTATAGGTCAGGAATAAGGGGTTTCCAAAGGTGTTATTTAGAAGGCAAATAGTTAGGGTTACAGAAGCAGAACATAAGCATAACAAGTTGGTCATAACAACCTCATGTGCACCAAAGACTGGTTGCAAGGTAGTCATAACAAGGCGGTCATAACAACAGGTGGTCATAAGCTTTTGAAACAAAAGCGTGGTTGCTATTTCCTGGAACAGGCAGAACCATTTGTAGTTAAGGTTACAAGTAGTGCATAGCCTGGTCCTTGAGAAGCAGATTTAATCATGAACAGGAGTGAATCTAGTTTGTCTTTACTATAAGACGGCTTTCAAGCCTAAGACAAAGGCGAGCTGGTTTATCAAAAGCTCCAAACTTTTTCACATATTCTGGGAAACCAATACAGAAGTCCTAAGGGCCACATGGGCAAGTCTGCCGTAGCATTGCTCCCTTCCCCATACCAATGTTACTAGTTTTCTTTTCTTTTTGTTTTTTCATTGCTGTGAAGAAAAAAAAAAAACATACAGAAAAAGTTGTTTAAGCAGTGGAGGATTTATTTTGGCTCACAGCTGTCTGTCATGGTGGGAGAGGCACCCATAGCAGGGCTATAAGGAAGCCACTCATGTTGTGTCCACAGTCAGGAAGCAAAGAGAGAATGTCTGTGCTCTGCTTGCTATCTCCTGGACACTCAGTTTGGGACTCTAGCTCATGTCACGGGAAGGTGCTGCCCACATGTAGGGTGGGTTAAACTTTTTTGGAACTGCTCTTGTAGACATCCCCCAAATTGTATCTCTTAGGGGACTCCTAATGCTGTCAAATTGACAATAAAGCTTAACTATCATGATAGTAAAATAATACACATGCCTGTTAACTAAATGTGTATTTATTAATAATCACAGCTACCACTTGTTAAGTTCTTATCATGTTTCTGGCACTTATCTAATTTATTCATTTAATCCTGAGTAATAGGAAGTAGAGGAGCACACAAAGGCATGGAGTGATTGTATACCTTGTCCAAGGTTACTTAGCTAAAGGCAGAAAGAGATATCAAACTCAGGAAATCGGTCTCTCCATCACATTGTATGCAGCTTCTCACACTGTGTTCTTGGCCAAGTAGAAGCCCAGAAAAACAGACTCACTCTCTGTAGGGGGCTGATATCAAATAACTACAGAATTACTGAGCAAAAGATGTGAAGTAAATACAAAAGGTCATTAAAGGGTTTTTCACCATTCTCAGTAACAGGACTTCTAAGGTAAGAAAATGAAAATTGACATTAAGCTTCAAAATGAGCTCTGATTTGATCTGAAAATCCATTTGGCTCAGTTGCCCTGATATTCTTGAGAGATAGTATTGGTGGAAGTATTAAGGCAACTCCATGTAGTTAAAAGGGAGGTTTATTTTGTGGTGTAACTTACAAGTAAAGGGATAGGTTACAGGGTCCAGGAGAGGTGACCTGCAGTCCAGTGGTGTTCTCTGGAGAACTCTGCTCGGTCTACCTCCAGCCTCTAGGATCCAGGAACTAAGAGAGAGCTGGCACATCTGGATCTCAGGTCTTAAGGGTTCCTGTCTCGGCCCACCTCGTAGGCGTGACAGTTACTGAAAGCCTCAATGGGGATAGTACTTCCAGGTCAAAGCTGGAACAGCTACCCACTAAAAGATAGTTTTTCCTGGCCATGTAAAAATAGATCCTTTCTCCTCAGCTCTGTCAGGAGTGTGTGAGGCCTTTGCTTCCACCACTGAGATCAGAGAAGCAAGTTGGACCATGGCTTAGCAAATTAAATGGATCGACTTAGCATCAGAACCCCTCCCACACTTCCCCCATTTCATCGAAGTTAACTTTCCTTGCAGGGCATTTTATACACAGCACAGCTCTACAAAATCACCCTAGCATGTGTAGAGGGTTGGTAATCTTCCTTTCAACCGCAATTAACTAGATCACCAGGCAATTTCTTCCCAAAGGTTAGATGAATCTAATCCCCAGTTTTCCGGCTCTAAAGTCTGGATGGGGCTGGAAGGATGCATTGAACAACAACTGTGTATTCCCTGCTGTGTCAGAATCTGATAAAATAAATCAGAATTAGAGTCCAAAGACAGCTGTGAGATCTAAATGAAACCATTTCTTGAATGCTGTCTTCTTTCATAAAACAGTTTCATCTCACATAATCAGCACATTTACGCTGCTAATATACCCTCATTGCCAAACTGTAATGACCTCATTGTCTGTTGCTCATTTAGGTTAAAACATTTATCTGCAAAGTGTACCTGGATTCTGTTTGTACACATCATTAGCAACTATTTCACCATCCTCTCTCTCGGCCCCCTCCAGCCTTTTGCTTCCAGGAAGATGTAGATAATGCTACATTACATTATTGTGGAGATGACATGAGATAATTTGTGACAAAATGCTTTCTTTTTAAATGTATGTCTCAATGTAGCAGTGTGCTTATTGCAAAAAAAAAATAAAAAAAAGATATGACTGCAGTCCTTGACTCCTCCTCACATTCAAATCCTTTTAGCACCACCCCTGCCCGCCCCCCCTGCCATTTATGGATTCAGTCTCTTTCCCAGTCTAAGAACCTGGATTGGTTTTCTCCTTTCTTTGGCCGATCAAATGTGGCAGAAGGGACGGTACATCTTACAGGGGTTTGCATTCTCAATTGCTCTGCCGCCTTCACCCTGAGTCATCCTGGACTGGTTTGTTAAAGGAATGCAGGGGAAACATGGAAAAGAATCGAGGTTGTCCTAAACCATGAACTTGTCTGTCAACAGTCAGCCGACCTCCAGTATGTGAGAGAATAGCGCCAGCTTCCACAGAGCCAGCATCTGTGTGACTGCACCGGGATGAGCAAAGCCCACTGAGGGCAGAAGGACTTTCCACAAAACTCTGAGCCCGAATAAATGGATTTTGTTTTAAAATATTAAAAATTGAGTGATTAATTGTGAACAGTGGATCATACTGGTGGAGACCAATGGGTAGAGCCTAAACGTCTGCAATGCCATAACATCCTAACCTGCTCATATTCTCTCCCTCTGTCCCTCTCTCCTCCAGAATTTTTTTTGGGGGGGTGGGGGAGCATTTGGAGGGCAATGTGTAAATCTAGTGCAGTGGAAACTTCCTGGCACTTATGAGAGTGAGCCTAATGAGGACTCCTAGTCATGGAGGGACGGGGACACTAACCCAACCACAAAGCATTCAGCCTCCAACCTGTCCTGCCTGCAAGATGTGCTGGGGCAAAGGTGGCTCAGCGCTTAAGGGAGTGGCCATCCAGTGACTGATCTAACTTGAAGCAACTTTGTGTTTTCACACGGTACGTGACCAAACCAACATAAAAGAGCATCTATTCATAACTTCCTTACCATTGGGCTAAAACAAACCAAATGCAGTCAGGTGTCCTGGGATACTTACACTCTCAAGTTTCTCTGACATTTTCACAATAACTATCAATTTAAAATTCCATTGACAATTCAGTGGATCTTTGAAATACAGTATATGAACCACAGTGGAATATTATACATGGCCTATGGGGCATGGTGACTACATTAATGGTATGTGGTAAACTTGAAAGCTGCGGAGGGACAAGTTGAGGTCACTCACTACAAAAAAAAATGGTGGTAAGGATATGAGGTAATGTGAATGCTAATTAAGTCAACTCAGCCATGTGTATACATTTTAAAATGTTATGTAACATTTTAACATAACTTTTTTCAATTAAACAATAAATATTTTTAAAATGAAAACAAAATTAAAAAATTTTTAAAGTTGGATTTAATGTTTCCATGTTTCAACACATACATGAAAGGCTTGGCTCTGCACCAAGTGGTCCCTGAGATAGTGTTGGTAATACTGGATCCTCCCTCGGTGTTTGGACTGAATCTTCAGTCCTAGTTATTCAGAATAATAAAAACACATTTGACTCTCCAGCACACTCTCTTGACGCCTTCTTTCTTTCTGGCTTCTCTTGGTTACTTTCCACTTCTGAAAAGACTATTTTTAATCCTTGTCTAGACCTGTCTCTCACCTGCTCCTTTTGGCTAATGTTTCTGGATGTTGGCTTCTCCTCATCCTGTCTAATATTCCCACCCTCCTCAGTCCTCACCCTCGACTGTTTCTTCTACCTTTAGAGGATCAAACTACATGCAAAGTTAGTCTCCCATGAGCTAGAATATGATGGAACCTGCCCATGATGTACATGGATACTGGTTTTTATGGTTCAGGTACAACAGGACTCAAAGCAGGACTTTGAGGGGGTAGAATTGTCAGGTGACTCATTTTGGACACTGACATCTTCTGTCTAGTTCAAAAGGAGCCACTTGCTCTTCCTATATTTATGTAAGAGCAGAGTACTGCTGATCTACTGGGTGATATCCATGTGGCTTAGCCTGTGCTGCTTGCTGGTGGAATCCAGAACTCCTCATGCCAAAGATTTAAGCCTCCTACTCTAGGATATTGCTTATTTCATTTGGTCCTAGGCACAACTATGCAGTTATATTTATGTGGACTCACACCCACATTCACACCTTCTGAGGCATGGCTGGGAGGCAGTGAGGTGAAATGGAGCAGGCACAGGACAGTCACTGATTTATTCATCGTATAAACACACTCATCGACCACCCACACACTCTGAAAAAATGAGCAATATGTGTGGTGATATTTTATTTGTGCTGGAATGTGATGTCTTATTTGTATGTTAGTAAGTAAAGTTTGCCTGGAGATCAGAGGTCATAGCGAGTCATAAACAGAAGTCAGGAGGTGGTGGCACACACCCTTAATCGGATTACATGGCAGGCAGAGTCTCTGTGTGTTCAAGGACACAGACAAGTGTGGTGACATACACCTTTAATCCCAGTACCAACCATAGAGACCTGGAGGTCTGTATAGACAGGCAGTGATGAAGAAGTGATGTGACTGGGATTAGAGCCAATGAGAAGGCAGAACAGGAAGGCAATAAAGGCACAGGTTAGACAGGAAGAGGCTTTCTTGGGAAGCTATGGCAAGTTGGTAAGCTAAGGTTAGTTGGTGGCTATTGCTCTGATTGCTACAGCTTGTACCTCTGTATTTGGCTCTGTGTTTCTTATTTAATAAGACTGTTTAGAAATTCATCTACAAATATGTCAATGCCTTCCCAAACTATACTCAATGCCATGAAATCATCTGAATGTACCGAGAATCCTCCAGCAACTAGGAGTGCAGTTGCTGCCCACAGATCTTTCTACAGGGCACAGCACTGAAACAGGACAAATGTTCCCTCACCTTGCCTTCCAGAGACACCTAGTCATGCTAAGGGTGAATCATCAGAGCAATTCACCAGACAGCATGTGCCCAGCAAGTGGGGAGTGCTGAGCTGAAGACCTCCTTGGCCTGGTCTGCTGAGGGCCACCACCCAGGGATGGATACTGTGGCAAATACATTTTTTTTTTGCTGTATTTTAGGTGGGCATCATTTCTAAGTCATGTTTGTATTTTCACTATATGGATGGACACATCCTCTGATTTCCTGATCAGCACCATCGTTGAACCATTGCTTTTCCCCATTCTTTCTCTCTAAAACAAAACAACAAAACGCCTGTATAGAGGGAAACAACTTTTATCTCTGTCATTTCAAGTTGTCAACAAAATCCTGGGAACTGATGTTTCTAGAACGAAGCCATATCCGTGTGACTGATTCTACCAGGCTGATTGACTGAGGAAGGCTTTGAGATTGTGGCGAGTTGGGATGTTGCAGACCCAGAGTCAAATCATCTTGGACTCTCTTCAGTTCCTAGAGCAGCCACTTGTAGCCCACTTCTCTATTTGACCTAACACCCTGTGACCATGACATAAAGACTTTTGGAATGCATTAAGTGAGCAGACTGCTAGCTTCCACCAACCAAAAACCTAAGAATGACATTGGGCAATATCTGAAACCTCCAGCAGATTATATTCTCTTATCCCTGTAACCTACCTATGGGATGTCTCCATCGGTGGTTTTTTTTTGTTGTTGTTGTTATTTTTATGTGTCTTGCATGTATGTGAACCAGACACATGCCTAGTGCCATTGGAAGTCAGAAAAGGGTTCTGGATCCCCTGGAATTTGAGATAACAGCTGTTATTGAACCCACAAGTGGGTTCTGGGAACCTAGCTCAGGTTACTGCCAGGCCAGCAAGTGCGCTTAACCATTGAGTCACCTCTTCACTTCTACCAATACATTTTTAAAATGGTTAATTTATGAATTTCTCTTTTTCTGCTACTTTAAAACTTCATGAAACTGTTTCCACATTGGGACATAGTGTTTAGGGATCCATATGTGAATCCATATTCTTAGGCTGTGTTCACATATATATTAATATATATATACATATGTATATATATATATATTATATACAGACTTCTTAAGTTATATATTAAAGATGGGCACCACCATTTCCAGTTTTTTTAATTTCTTTTTTACTTCATGTGTATGTGTGTTTTGCCTTTATGTCTGTGTACCACATGTGTGTATGGTACTTAGAGAGGTCAGAAGAGAGCAATGAGCCATGTGGGTTCTGGGGATTGAACCTTGGTCCTCTGGAAGACTAGCCAGGGCTCTTTTTTGTTTGTTTGTTTTTTGTTTTTATCTATTTATTTATTTATTTATTTGGTTTTTCGAGACAGAGTTTCTCTGTAGTTTTGGTGCCTGTCCTGGATCTCGTTCTATAGATCAGGCTGGCCTTGAACTCATAGAGATCCACCTGGCTCTGCCTCCCGAGTGCTGGGATTTAAGGCGTGCACTACCACTGCCCAGCAAGGGCTCAAACCACTGGGCCATCTCTCCTGTCCTGTGGTCACTTATAATTGACTTAGCAATAAGCATCTCTTACTTTCTTTGAGATAAGAACTGTGTTTATATTTTAAACCAATACTTCCCCCTGTAAAATACCACTGTCAATCTTAGTATTATTTCAAATTCCTCCTTAACATTCACATTCTTATACCATTAAGTGCTTAATTATTACTATATTTTATGAAATTTTAAAATGTGTGTAGCAAGTCTATAATTCAGAATCTCCGTGAATTAGCATTTATTATGTGTCTAAAATTTTGTATTAATTTTCAAAGCTTGACATTTGGGTTTGAGTCAGACAGTCTTTGGTTTTAATCTTGCTCAGTTAATGGCCTTGGCCATGTTCCTTTGCCTCCTTCAGCTGTAGCTGCTTGTCTGTCTGTAAGTCTGTAGGATAGCTGTAGCTGCTTGTCTGTCTGTAAGTCTGTAGGATAGCTGTAGCTGCTTGTCTGTCTGTAAGTCTGTAGGATAGCTGTGTCCTAACTTGGAGTTGCTTCTAGGGTTAAGTTCACCACCTCCTAAAGTCCACTTGGAGTCCACCCCTGCAGGATCCAGGAAACACAGGAGAGAGAACTCTGCTCAGCGTGGCTGGCTTGTATGGGGCAGGGACTGAAGCCAAGGGGCAGGGACAGGTGGCATTGGTGTTGATGCTACAGGTGCCTGCTAGGGTTTCCTTAAAGCTGAGGCAGTACAGGTATGACTCCTCTGCTCTTCACATCCGGGTGTCTTTCTGTCTCAGTGTCTTAGGATCTTGTTGGGCAAGTCCAGAGATAGGAATGCCAACTCTTGTCACTGTCCTTTATCTCCTCTGACCCCAAAGGGGTCATAATTTTCACAAATGCTTTTGGATGATTGTGCAGAATTCAGCAGGTGTACATGCACGCATGCACATATGCATACACACAATGCATGAACGTACACACATATTCATGTTTGTACACACACGTACACACACATATACATATAAACACACTCATGCACACATACTTATATACACACATGTGCACATATACACACACCCAAGTACATATACAATACACACCTAAACACATATATACACACACTCATAAACACACACAATATACATATGTGTATATGCACATGCACACACACATATATATTCACACACATACACACATGCACACACATGTACACACATACATGCACACACACCTACACACATGCATGTACACACACACACACACACACACACATACACACATATACACATGAACACTTTCTTCCTGTCACACACTAAGCAGGAAAAATAAGGAAGACAATGGCAATATGTAAGAGACTTTCCAGGCCTTTGCGGCTGTGACAAGAGAATCAGATAAGGACAGTACAGTGAGGACAAGCCAGCTCTTTGACTAGAAAGCAGAAGAACAAGAAAGGCAGTCCCCATCTGTCTGTGCAGGATTGACTGAGAAGCTGTCCTGTGGTGAGAGAACATCCTGACCAGAAGCCTCCAACCTCCCTGGGCTTTTGTTCTTCGAGAATAGAGTTGGAGAGCTGTTCACAGGGGAACGAAACAAGGCAAGTCTAAACAGCTCAGCCTTGTATCTTCCCTCCCAAGGGGACAAGAAAGCCAGATTCTTAATTAGAAGCAGCAGAGAAGAGACAGTCTTCCTGAAGGGGCTTGGTTCAGGGGTGGACCGACAAAAGCTGGCTGCTGTGGTAGAAAAGCTCCTCACGTCACCAGGCGTCTTCTTCCATATGAAGTCAGTTATGACATGAGAGATGATTCACTCACCCTGACAAACTGAGGCTCAGGATTCGAGACCTTCAGGTTAAACAGAAAAGATAAGAAGATGGGATAACGAAGTCCCTGCCCGCTCTCTGTGAAGACAGGGGTAGACAGAGGGGGCCTGGAACTCTGGTCATCATCCATTTTCTCTTGTGGTAGCCACTGGAAGTCTCATTGATCTCTGAGACACGCTGATCAGAAATTCGATTTCTCGCCCCACTCTATCCAGCATTAGTGCCATGAAATCCCATTAGAGCACTCTGGGGGTTCACTGCAAATCAGACCAGGGCTTCTGAACTGGCCTGCCATGCATCATCATCTGGAAGTAGGGAAATCACACAATCAGACATTCAGCAAAGGACCGTGGAAGGCAGCTGTGAGGTCATGCCCCCTTCTTCCTTTGCCAGCAGGAGAGGGGGGTCACTGAAGGCCAGCAAGATAGATTTTTACTTCCTACTCATAGATGAAATCTCATGATGGGGGAGGGGTGCTAAGAATTCTTGTGGAAGAGAAAACATGTAGGAGTCTTAGTAAAAAAATCTTAGGAATTGGTGGAAATCTTAACCACTTGAGACATGCATATGTTCCTAGCAGACTTTTATTTCCTTTCTTTTTATTTATTCTATGTGTCTTTTACATCATGGATCTTGATCCCATTCTCTTCCCTGTCCCTTCGAATAGGCCCTCCACCCCTCCACCCCACCCCATAAAATAATGCAAAATTTAACAGAAAAAAAGGAAGAGAAAAAAAGGGGGGATTAAAAATCTCATCATGGAAGCTGCAGTGTGACACAGTGAGTCACGCAGTAAACCTTTTTTGTCCGTGCATCTTTACTTGCAAGTGTTCACTGCAGACAGTCATTGGTCTGGTTCGAGGCCTCTGGTTTCTATGACACTATCGATGCTGGGCCCCCACTGGGACTTTTCTTGGATATCCTGTTTTTGCCCTGTGTCATGGAGATCCTGCAGCTTTGGGCCTGTGGGTCAGGTTCCTTCATGTGCTCCAGGAGATCATAGATGGGGTGGATGTTGGGGTGGGCCAAGTCATAACCTGTGGGAGCCCACAACGTTTCCAGCTTGTGGTTTGACTCAAGGTCAGAGAGTCAGAGTTTATGTTGCTCTCCAAGGCTGCATAATAGGGTGCAAAGGCATGGTTACCAGGTGTCTTACACTTCAAGGCCTAATCACAACATGCTTTGCTGTAGGGCATGGTTACCAGGTGTTTTGAAGGGTTTACACTTGGTTGTACCATCGTCGTGCTTTGATCTTGAAAGGGGGAGGTAGGTCTTTTGCCTCTCTACTTGCTAGTCTTATAAAAAACCCATTAGAGATAAACCCGAGGCTGCTGGATATTGACCCAGGGTCCTCCTGAAGGTATCCTGTGTCTCTGTTTTTTTCTATGCCTATATTTCTATCAATCATTTCCTATTTCCTCACTTCCCCCTTCAAGGGATCCATCAATAGGTCAGGGCTGAACCCCAACACTGGGCCCCGACAATAAACCTGGTTCTAGGCCTGGGCAGCTGCAGGGGTGGTCTACCCACCAGTCCTCCCCACCAGGGTGAGCTCTCCAGCATTTCCTCGGCTAATTCACCTCTTTCAGCAATGAGGGAGGGGTGGGGCCAGTTCTGCTTTCATGCCCTCAAGGTTGGCTCTCTCACGCCTACACTCTCAGGGTCAGCTTTATTATGTTGCCAAGTAAGGTATAGAGGCCATTCTCCAGAGTGCTGCAGCTGGTAAGGGGGAAGGTCAGCTCTCTTATCTATTGCTGGCAGTAAGGGATTGAAGGGTAAGGATGGGCATCTCTCCCACACCACACCACCGTGTGACAGCCGAGTTGTAGGGACTGCTTTCCCTACTTTGGGGCTTACAACTCTGGGGCTGGCTCACCCACACATCTGCCAACAGTGTGGGTTCTATTGTGTTACCAAGATGAGATGTAGGACCTGCTCTCCCAAGTGTTGCAGTTGGTGGAGGGCAGGGAGAGCTCTCCAGCTCCTGTGACCTCAGGGCCAGTTCTCCCACCTGCCTCAGGAGTCGATGGGAGGGGAGGAGGCAACTCTCCTCCGCCCATGCTGCCTCAAGACAGATGAGTAATGGGGATAGCTCTCCCTTGCTCACTACTTTGGTGCTGACTCACTAGACCTCAACCAACAAGGTTGGGTCTCTTGTGTGGCCCAGGCAAGGTGCAGGTCCTGCTTTCCCGCTTTTGTGACCTCACAGCCAGCTCTCCCATCTGCCTCAGGTGTTGGTATGTGTGTGGGGGGAGGGAAATCTTTTTTCCACCCATGCTGCCACAGGACAGATGAGAAATGGGGACAGGTCTCTCATGCTCACCACTTCGGGGCTGGGTCACCCACACCTGCTCCAACAGAGCTGGCTCTATTGTGCTGCCCAGGCAAGGTTTAGTGGCCTGCTCTCCAGAGTGTTGCAGCTTGTGGGGGTTAGGAACAGTTGTCTCACTCTTGTTACCTCAGGGTCAACTCTCCCACCTGCCCTAGGAGTTGATGGGTTGGGGGCAGGGGAAGGGCATCTCTCCCCAGCCCATGCCACCATGTGGCAGATGAGGGGTGGGGCTCAGTCTCCCACGTTCACATTCTCAGGGTTGGCTCTCCTGTGCTCTTGCCAACAGGTCAGCTCTACTGTGCTGCCCAGATGAAGTGCAGGGCTCACTTTCCTGTGTGTTTGTTGCACTGGTCAGGGGGTCAGCTCCCTCGCCGTCTCTGCTTATTCTAATAGTACCCATATGACTGGTGCTGCAAGGTGACAGGTGGGCCTGTGTTTTCTCCTTGGAGACTGAGGCAGACAGACCCAGACCTGCATATGGGTCTCCTTGTCCCACCCCGTTCACCATGATGCTTCCTCATTACAAAGAGATCATTATAGTGTCAACCACCTGGCACCATAGATGCTGGGCAGGCTCCTGGTTGGTACGTTTGATTGAGTTCCTCCCACCCCAACTGCATGGTATGGGGGTAACCTGGCAGACTTTTGAAAGGGAACTCCCAGATTTCTTTGTATTATCATTGAGGAGATTCAAGTCTAGGAAGAGTGTTCCTCATTCCTGTTTTCAGCCTCTGTAGTCTCCTCAGCTTTGGATCTGCTGTATCACTATTTTATCTGACTTTAACTCATAGATTGCCTGCAAGCCCATATCCAGTATCAAAATATAATACTTCTAATCTTTTCCTCGCGGACACAGCTATGGGTGCATCTATGTGGTTCCTTTCTGCTTTTAAACAAGTGTTCACATGTGTAACTTAAGACAAAAAAAGATTCATTTACTTATTTATGTGGATGTATGTGTGTCTCTGGGTATTTGCCTCATGTATGTGGGTACCCGCAGAGGGGAGGTCAGAAGACATCATCAGAACCCTAGGAGCTGGAGTTACAGGTGGTTTGTGAATCACCTGAGGTGGGTGTTGGGAACCAAACTCTAGTCCTTTGCAAGAACAGCAAGTGCTTTTAACCACTGAGTCATCTATCCAACTCCCTTCATATGCAATATGATTATTTTTATTTATTTCTTCCTCTCTCATATAATTCATCTGGATAACACTTTCCCCTCCCTCCTTTCCTCCTAGTCCCCCACTCACTCACCTCCCCTCTCCCCAGATCCACTCCTCCTCCATTTCTCTTCAGAAAAGAGCAGGCCTACCAGGGATATCCACCAAGCATGGCTTAACAAATTATAATAAGACTAGGGATATACCCTCATATCAAGTCTGGATGAGGCAACCTAGAAGGAGGAAAGGGGTCCCAAGAGCAGGTAAAACAGTTAGAGGCAGTTCCCACTTCCATTGTTGGGAGTCACACACACACACACACACACACACACACACACACACACACACACCAAACTACACAACCACGACATATATGCAGAGGATCTAGTGCAGATCCGTGCAGATTTCATGATTGTCATTTCAGTATCTGTGAGCCCCTATGAGCCCTGGTGAGTTGATTCTGTGGACCATGTTCTTGACCCTTTTGGCTCCTAAAATGCTTCCTCTCCTGTGGTGGTATTGTGTTCCCCAAAATATTGTGCACTCTAATAAACTTATCTGGGGTCAGAGAACAGAACAGCCACAATATTAAACATAGAGGTCAGGCAGTGGTAGTACACGCCTTTAATCCTAGCATTCCAGAGGCAGAGATCTGCCTGGATCTCTGTGAGTTCAAGGCCACACTGGAAACAGCCAAGCATGGTGACTCATGCCTTTAATCCCAGGAAGTAATGGCAGGAGGCAGAAAGGTATTTAAGGTGTGAGGACAAGGAACTAGAGCTGGTTAAGCTTTTTGGTTTTTAGCAGCAGTTCAGCTGAGATCCATTTGGATGAGAACTCAGAGGCTTCCAGTATGAGGAAACAGAATCAGCTGAGAAGTTGGCCAGGTGAGGTTAGCTGTGGCCTGTTCTGTCTTTCTGATCTTCCAGCGTTGACCCCAGTACCTGGCTCCAGGTTTGTTTTTTATTAATAAGAACTTTTAAGATTCGGGCTACACTCTCCCTCTTCCTCAGGATTCCCCAAGCTCCACCTAATGTTTGGCTGTGGGTCTCTGCATCTCCTTTCATCAGTTGCTGGATGATCATGCTAGGCTCTGGTCTATGAGTATAGCAGAATATCATTATTTTATTGACTTTTTTTTTTCTAGTTATGTTCCGTTCTATCCTAGGTCTCTGGGTTCTTCAGCCTCTGGTTCCTGACTATTCAGGCAGTGTCAGGTATGGGCTCCCTCTTGTGGCATAGGTCTCAAGTTGGACCAGTCATGAGCTGGTCAATCCCACAAGTTCTACATCACCTTTATTCTAGCACATCTTGCAGGTAGGACAGATTGTAGGACAAAGGTTTTGGGACCCAGTTGGTATCCCAGTCCCTCCACTGGAAGCCTTGCCTCATCCTCTCACCAGAGGATATAACTGCTTCTACCCCCGGAATGGCTTTCAAACCCTTCAATTGCTCTTATCATCGCAAGCAGCCAGCTTTAAAATTCATATTACTCTGACCTAAGGTTACTGTGAACATCTATGCTGGCCTTGGTGTCTTCAGTCATTCACTCCTTCAGTTCTCCCTGCTGTCGTAGTGATCTTAGGACAATAATGCTTTGTTTAACTTTACTTAACTTTCCTTTGCTTAAAGGGCTTACAGTATTGGCTTTGAATGGATAAAATTATTTGTCATATAAAATGAAAAGCCCTTCAGTCTAATGTGTAAGACCTAAATAGATGCTGAGACAGCACGTGACAGAGAATGAGTGAGAGTGAGTGACAGCAAGAGGGAGGAGAGACAGAGAGGGTCTGTACGTGCCGTGTTTCTACAAGGTACATCATGGCCATGATTCCAGCTGGACCTTCCGTTGTCCTACATATCTCCATGTGATACAGAAGTTCATGCAGCAGGTCCCCAGCACTGTAAGGCAAGCTGGTCTGAGTGAAATTTTGCTTCTTAGTGCTGAACAGTTTCTAGCAAATGTATACTCCTTAGTGACATCTAGGGCAGCCTCCTCTCCTCTGCCCCTTAGTGACATCCACAGCAGCCTCCTCTCCTGTGCCCCTTAGGGACAGCCAGGGTAGCCTCCTCTCCTTTTCCCCTTAGGGACAGCCAGGGCAGCCTCCTCTCCTCTTCCCCTTAGGGATAGCCAGGGCAGCCTCCTCTCCTCTCTGGGACTGAAAGACATATTCCCACCTCTCATACCACCTGTCAGAAAGGATCTTAAACTTTCATCTTGTCACTTTAGTTAGCATGTGCTTCAGATGTCATTTTTTTTTTATCCACACTTCTACACTTACCCTCTTCTCAAGGGTAAAACAGCTGTCAGCGGTTCTGTACATTGGAAGTGCCGGGAGATTGTCAGTTAACCTCTGCTCTACGGGATCTTTCTATAAGTTGTTCGGAACAGAAAGACCTAAATAATCTTCTATTAAAGAAAAAGGAGAACATCCCTCTGTCATCCACACTTGGGGCCAAACCAACTCAGTGGACTCAGAGGCATTGGGAATGGGATGGGACACGGAATCAAGTCTTCAGTCTTCAGTCCCTGCTTGGTAGTATCTTGTTCCTACCAAAACCTCATTCTCTAGTCATTTTAATGATGGAGTTCCAAGACCCCACCTTAGTGATGCTAATGGCCTGGAGTGGAGCAACCTCCCAGGATCTAATTTCTCTGGGAGGGAACACAGTGTTCCCTGTCTTCCTGTCCCATCCTTCCCAAGCAGATGCACACTGAATCTGCCACCCACAGCCACCTCAGTGCCTCTGCTGGTGCCATTACTGTCCAGTGTGCTCCTGCTTATTGACTACGTCATGCTTTGCATATGACTCACCCCACAACAAGTCAGTCTGCACTGGCTCAAGCTAAAACCCATATTCTCCCTATTTTCACAGATCCTAGTTTGTGCTGCAGGACAATTTCATTTTCTCTTTTATTTTACACGCTGCCAAAGCCCACTGAATCATGTGAATCAACTGGCCGTGACAGCTTTGAAGTTGTATCTTACACATGTTTTGATATTGGTCCTTGTTCTCCTTTATCAGACATTGTCTTAGACTTATTTTTTATCCTGAGACAAGATACCTGAGGAAGTGGGCCTTCAGGAGGAATGATTTATCATAGCACATGGTTTCAGAGGCTTTGATGCCTTTAGGTCCGAGTGAGGCAGGAGCATTGTGGCAGAGGGGTGAGGTGGAATGAAACTTCTTACTTTGTGAGGGCCAGAAAGTGGGAAGGGGTGGTGGGGAGATGAAAGAACAGTTGCAATATACACTTAAAAGGCACACTCCAACTAAATGTCACCTCCTAATTTCCATCATTTCCCAATAATTCATTCAGTCTCTAAATCTATTAATCTACTAGTGCAGTTGAGCCTTCACGATCCAATCACTTCCCTGAAGCTCATCAGCGGACAGTCATGTTTTTAATAAATGAAACATGGAGGTTCTTTTGGATTCAAATCATTGAAGAAACCACATAAGATTTCTCACTCCATAATAAATATCATTCTGATTTTGTGACTCCCCTCCACTATAATTTTTAAAAATTTATTCATTTAAATTTTCTGTCTTTTTCAAATTTTTTTTCTATAAGCCTTATTATTATTATTTTTTTTTTCTGGAGCTGAGGACCGAACCCAGGGCCTTGCGCTTGCTAGGCAAGCGCTCTACCACTGAGCTAAATCCCCAGCCCTTCTATAAGCCTTATTAAAAAATCTCTCTAGGGCCTGGAGAGATGGCTCAGCAATCAAGATTTCTTACTGCTCTTCCAGAGGATTCAAGTTACGCTCCTAGACTCCACATCAGGCAGTTCACAACTGCCTATAAATCCAGCCTCCAGGAAACCCATAATCATGTCCCCACACCTTCACACAGACACAGATACACACACACACACAATTAAAAATCAAGTCAGTCTTTACAAATAGTCCTGCTATGGTTTGAGCCTTCATTCGGCTGAAGTTTAGTTACTGGTGCTTGGAGACACTGATCCTTGCTGAAGTGTCTGTAACTGAATATCATTCTTCCATATGTCTTCATCACTTCTTGGATTGGCAAGCCGTCTCTTCAGCCTCAAGGGACCTGATGGACCCTCTTATTGTGAGTTCCTCTTCCTCTCTTCCGGCCATCCTGCTTCTGTTATGACCAAACTCGTTCTAAAAGGTAGTTAGGAAATTAAGACATCAGCACACCTAAGTGAACACTCTCCTCCACTGTTCTTGAAGCCCTGTTTTCACTCCATGATCCGGTTACGTGGTCACAGTTCCACTGTTCACTTTTTGTCTTTGGGGAACTTGACCCAACTGATTCAGGGTAGCAAGTGCTTATGAGTTATCATGGTGGCAGTGCTTCTCCAGGAAGGGCTGTAGTTTCTGCATCTGAGGTCCTATGAGCTGCACTGGTATGAGGCCCTATAGATACATCATTTTTTAACTTTTCTTGGAGTCCATGTTAGGGTACTTTAGTACAATTTTAGCAATTGAAAACAATCTCAAGGCAACTTATGTTATCATGATTATAAGTTCTATTTGCTTTCCCCATAAAAACAAATAAACTATTGTCAAGAAACCATCTTCAGGGATGTACAAGGCTTCATAGTCATAAGATCTGGTTTCTGCCTCCACAGTTATTAGGTCTGTGGCTCCTATAGGAAAATGGAAAAAACAAAGACATTATCTCCCTAGCTCTGCAATAACAATTAGATGGATGAATCATGTAAGTCAGATTACTAACACATTATAAAACTCAGCTCTATTTATATACTGCTTCATTTGAATTATGACCTATTGTTTGCTTCTCTACCACCTCTATCCCTGGGCAGATCTCTGGCTACTGTTTGACTGTCCTCTGGTCAGCAGGTGCCCTTATTACTTTAATAGCAGCAGAGTGTCCTATGGGAGTAAATACAACTCACCTTATGATACCATTCTGGTTAAAATGTATCTCCAGTCATCTGGCCCAAAGATTACACCTTTTTTTTATATATAAATTCTATCATTAAGGTAAGAGCCCACATGATCTTTATTTTTCATGTTTTTAACTGGGGGTAGGATGTGGTGATATTTTATTTGTGCTTTAATAAATAAAGCTCGCCTGGAGATCAGAGGGAAAAGACCAGCCATCAAGTCAGGCAGCAGTTGCACACATCCTTAATCCTATCACTTAACAGGCAGGATCTCTGTGTGTTCAAGGCCACACTGGAAACAGAGCCAGGTGTGGTGGCACACATCTTAATTCCAACATCAGCTCACCATGGAGGTCTGGAGGACTGTACAGACAGACAGAAAGTGAAAGAGCTGTGTAGGAAGAAGAAGTGATGTAGCTGAATGAAAAGAGAAAATCAGATGGCAGAACAGCAAGGCATATAGACATGGGTAGACAGGAAGTAACTCGCATTTGGAAGCTGCTGAGTTGGTGAGGTAAGGCTGGCTGATAGCTTTTCCTATTTCCCTGATCTCTCTAAGGCTTCCACCCCTACATTTGGTTTGGTGTTTTTTATTTAATAAGACCATTTAGAAATTCATCTACAATTGGTGCTCCAATGTGGCAAGAATTCATTAAAAAAAAAAAAAAAAAAAAACACTGTGAGCTTACAGGGCCCCTGGCTCAGGCCCAGTAGGTTCTCTTTGTCTTTCTTTCTCCTGGTTGGTGGTGGATTATCTCTCTGGATTCCCATCTTGGACTGCCACCACACTAGGTAGCTGCTTTGAAATTTCCTCAGACTTCTACTGTTCTATGCAGTTGAGAGACTTGGTAAGTCAATTAAGATATCTTAAAGGGTGAAATTAGTTAAAAGAGAATTTTTTCCCACATTAAAAAAATGAGAAATATTTTTACCATTGAAGGAATTTGGTCTCGGTTTGATAATACATTTGGCAGTCTGAAAGTGGAACAATTAAAGGAGAGGATAATTAATGTTGATGAGATATATGTAACATCAATTATGAATATTGTTTGTTTGATCACTTTTATTTTAGCATTAAAAAGGTTGGTCAATTTAAGTGCCAAGATAAAAGCTTTAGAAAAACCTGTTAAAGTGAATCATAGGGAAATTCAGACCCAGACAGAAGAATTGGTTTGTTTGTTTGTTTTTTGAGACAGGGTTTCTCTGTGTAGTTTTGGTGCCTGTCCTGGATCTTGCTCTGTAGACCAGGCTGGCCTCGAACTCTCAGAGATCTGCCTGGCTCTTCCTCCCAAGTGCTGGGATTAAAGGTGTGCACCACCACCACCACCACCACCACCACCACCACCACCACCACCGCCGCCACCCAGCCCAGACAGGAGAATTTAAAGGTGAACCTAACTCAGGATTGACTTTAGAAAAACCTGTTAAAATGAATTATAGAGAAATTCAGACCCAGATAGAAGAATTTAAAGGTGAAAATATTTCAGAATTGAATTATACAGTTACAGAGAGACAGCTTGTTTTCAAACAACAAAACTTAATCTATCAGGTAACCTTATAGGAACTCCCTGCTCAAGGGCGTGTAAAAGCTAATTGGACTCCAGTAGAAATGTTAGATTTAAGGAGATTTAAAGAAGCTATAATATCATATGGCATGCATTCTCCATTTGTAAAGCAGACGTTAAACTTGTGGTCAACTTGTAATAGAGTTTTCCCTCAGGACTCAAAGAATTAATTACAGCTATCCTAGAGTTTGGAGCACAATTACAATGGAGAACTTGGTTTAAGAGGAAACTAAAACAATAGAACAACAATGCAGGAATAGAGGTGTGGGAATTTCCCTGGATCAGCTTCTTGGAAAGGGCAATTATGCTGATATACAAAGACGATGTCTATATGATAATGAAACCCTAATTCTGTGCTACATGGCTGCCATGAATGCATGGGACAGAACTGGGGAAGCAGGGAAGAAAATTGAATCATTTACAAAAGTTATACAAGGCCCAAAAGAATCCTTCACAGATTTCTTACAAAGGCTGTCTTCAGTAGTAAATAGAATGATACCAAATTCAGAAGCTAGACAGATAATAATTGAATCTTTGGCTTTTGAGAACATGAATGCAGCATGCAAAAGGTAATCAGGCCATTAAAGGCCAGATCAGCACCCTTGGAGGGTTGGATCAGGGACACAATTAATATTGAGTCTCATGACCATGATGATATGTGGATAGGAGAGGTGATATCAAAAGCTTTGAGGAAAAATAATAATGTCAGATGTTTTAGTTGTGGTAAACAAGGTCATTTGAAAAGGGAATGTAAACAGGGCATTCCTAGAAACAATGTTTACTCAAGGAACAATGGCAACCAAATGTCCCTCCCTTCTGGATTATGCAGAAGGTGTGGTAAGGGTAAACATTGGACCAAGAATGTAGATCAACAAGGGACAAACAAGGTAAATTTTTGCCTCTGCTGTCTGAAAACTCCCTGAGGGGCCTCATGCAGGCCCCCACAGCAAATTCAGTTCAGAGTTTTCCTGCCATCATAGAAGAAAACCCTTCTCAGAGCAATTAAATAACCGAGGCTTCCACCCCTATATTTGGCTCCATGTTTTTTATTTAATAAGACCCTTTAGAAATTCGTCTACAGTAGGATAATGAGCAGGGGCTCCTCTCCCTATTCTGTCAATTAGAATTCCCACCAGGGATCTAGCAGGATTGAGTGGTGGATATGGCTGCTAAAATTCTTCTTTGCTAAGGTGCCAACAGGGAAGAATGAGACTGGAATGTGGAAAGTGCCCAAGGAAGATCTTTTATGTTCAGGTGTTGCTCTGTACAGATAGGGCATTGGTTTATGAATACTCCTAAGATGCTAAAACCTGTGGATAAAATAATGTACAACTTGCATAAAACCTATACAAACCTTCCCTAGATACTTTAAACCATCCCTAGACTACATACACTACCCAGTGTAATATACATGCTATGTTAATAGCTACTATATTATTTAGGGAATAACATAATAAATTATCATTGTACATTCAATTTTGATACAATTGTTTTTCAATAACTGAAATTATTACTAGTTGAATCCATGGATATAGAATCCACACCTATGGAAGGCTGGTTCTATATGTTTGTTTATGTAAGTACATATATATATATATATATATATCACATTTGTGTGCATGTGTTCATACATGCCTCTGTGTATGTGTGTTTGTGTGTGTGTGTGTGTGTGTGTGTGTGTGTGTGTGTGTGTGTGTGTGTGATATATTGGTTCTGAAGAATGATGACTAATAAGGTAAGGATGAAGGAGGAAAGACTGAACAGTGAATATCAAAAACTGCCTTATGTGAACTAGCATTTGAGAAATAATGGATGACCTGTGAGAAATAAATGTTCTAATGTGATTAATACTAGGAATGAGGCTCTGTGGGTAGGAGAAAGTATTCTGAGGTTTATTCTTCACCCTGAGGATTCTTTTTTTTTTTTAATTAGTCTGATTGTTCTTTATTTTATATCTAGAATCCACTTATGAGTGAGTACATACCATGATTGTCTTTCTGGGATTGGGTTACCTCACTCAGGATGATATTTTCTAGTTCCATCCATTTGCCTGCAAATTTCATGCTTTCATTATTTTTTTCTGCTGAGTAGTACTCCATTGTGTATATGTACCACTGAGGATTCTTAAGAAAACCTGCAGAGGCCCTAAGCTCACTGAGTTGCAGTTCCTTTTTGGCTTTAAATGCTTGGCTGCAGCATTTGGGAAGGTATATGGGAAGGTATATTGACACTTGCTCTCCTGTTCATAGATGCCCAATGAATATTGATGGTCTACTGAAGGAAGTCGAAAGAGGCTAGGTGGAATACAAAGACCATGTATCTATTCCCTTTACTATGGCAGTGAAGGTCCAGGATCGCATGGTTGCAGATCTAGGATACACCATCTTTTCAAGTGCAGGAATGAGGTTGAGGCAGACTACATACCTTCTCAGAGTTTACATTTTCATGAAAGGAAGTAAGAAATAAACAGGGAAAACATTAACTGAAGAAAATTTCAGATTATGAAATAAAATAGGCTGATCTGCTAGTCAAAGGGTAGTCAAGAAGGGAGGCTTTGGCTACGGTGTTTGATCTAAGACTCTTGGGGGAATTCATACATATGTTATATGCTGCTTTGCAGTGAAGTGTAAATGTTAAGGAGAAAAAACATGTAATGAAGTTGAGAATTTCATTAACTAGGTATTTTTTTTTACACATTTCTTTATTTCAGGATTTGACACATTAAAAGAAAAAAAATGCCAACATATTTCAGACAATATACTAGAAACAATAAATAAAACAGCTCAAAAAAATCAGATATTCCCTTTAAATGCTATGTCCTTTCAATTTCTCTAAATCAGATTCAGCTTTCCAAGGCAAACAATAACTATACATTTGGTAAATTATGTTGATAAATACACAAGGCAGGTATATATTTCCACAGTATTTGTTTTTCACAGTTACCAAAAATAAAAATTGCGTTCAACTCATACATCTATAAACACTCTGATTTCTCACGGCGTGGGTCTGAAAGTGGTGGGAGCACAAAGTCTTTTAACAATCTGGACTTCAGATTTCTGTCTTCAGAAAGATGTCTTCGGCATCTGCCCTCTGCGGGTACCTTTCAGAGTCTTTCTACGTTGTTATCATGCTCTGGGATGATGGCGGAAAGTAAGCCTTGCTGTGAGATGAGGCAGGCAGGGCTAGGGCTCGTCTTCTTCCAGTGAGAGGGCTAGTCTAACCCAGTCTTTTTGATATCATATTTTAAGGCAGCCTAAATGTCACTCAAATGTCCATACCTCTAGGTCCTGAACTATGAAGTCTTCTTTTTTGGAGAGAATATCATCATTAAAAGTGCTGCAAGAGTTGCTGCGCCCATGGTATAAGTCGGCATCTAGCCACAGACTGAACAGTCCCCCTCCACCACCAAGCTCTAAAGAACTTATGTCTCCGTTGATAAAATAGTAGTTTTCTCCACTCCACTTAAAGACCTTGAAATTAGGGCTAAAGGTGTAGAGAAAAGTTTCACCCGTGCCATAATAGTGGTCACTGATCTTGAAGGGATGAGTTGCATATGCCCCAAATATCTGGTTATCCATGTCTTTGATGACCAGCAGAACAGGACTATCTAGAGATGCTGATATCCTATAGAGGGTTTTCAAGCTTGTTCCATGCTCTAATGTGCTGTAGGCCAGTCTCCATGGATAGCCTTGTACCCTGGCTGGAAGGCGTCGGGCCAGCTGCTCAATGTGCATGTTCTCTAGGAGCGCTGTGGGGTTGCAAGATGGGCAGTCCCTCTTCCTCCTCCTCCTCTTCTTCCTCATAGTAGCTGCAAGTGCTCTTCCTGCGTTTTGCCTCTTCAACAGTGATAATCATCGCACTAAGTGTTTCTTCCAATCGGGCCTCTCTCGGGGATGAACATTTCTATGTAGCTCTGGAACAAAATCATCCTCTTCAGACCGTATTGAGGACTTCACCTTCCTTCTTTAGGTTGGATTTTTCCTTCTAGTGCTTTCTGTAAGGCTGGGTTTGTGGATAGGTATTGATTAAATCTGGTTTTATTATGGAATATTTTGTTTACTCCGCCTATGGTGATTAAGAGTTTTGCTGGGTATAATAGTCTAGGCTGGCATCCGTGGTCTCTTAGTGTCTGCATAACATTTGTCCAGGACCTTCTAGCTTGCATAGTCTCTATTGAGAAGTCTGGTGTTATTCTGATAGGTTTGCCTTTATATGTTACTTGGTCTTTCTCCTTTGCAGCTCTTAATATTTTTTCTTTGATCTGTATGTTTAATGTTTTGATTATTATGTGGCGAGATGACTTTCTTTTTGGATCCAGCCTATTTGGTGTTCTGTAAGCTTCTTGTATCTTCATAGGTATTTCTTTCTTTAGGTTAGGAAAGTTTTCTTCTATGATTTTGTTGAATATATTTTCTGTGCCTTTGAGTTGGTATTCTTTTTTTTTTCTGGAAGGTTCTACATTTTATTACTGGACAAACTACTCCCCCAACTTAAAACACGACCAAGTCTTCAGGTTAAAATGTTGAACTCCACATGGTAGGACTGCTTGATTATCCACAATTCAGTATAAACTGTCTTGCCATTGTGTGGATCCTTACAGACCCAGCTTTGTTCTCCTCCAGTGTCTTCTCTTGGAGTTGTACCTTATTTTGTTACCAATTTTCATCCGAATCCACTGAGGAATAGGACGATTTTGCTTTTGTTTCTTGGCCAGGAATCGCTTGATTCTGAAAGTCTTGTGAGAAGACATGGTGAGAAGCCAAGTCAGGAGCCCTTGAGTTGGTATTCTTCTCCTTCTTCTATCCCTATTATTCTTAGGTTTGGTCTTTTCATGGTGTCCCAGATTTTTTGGACGTTTTGTGTTACGACTTTTTTGTCTTTAGTGTTTTCTTTGACTGACAAATCTATTTTCTCTATTGTGTCTTCAGTGTCAGAGATTCTCTGTTCCATCTCTTGTATTCGGTTGGTTATACTTGTTTCTGTAGTTCCTGTTCGTTCTAGGTATTTCTTGTAGGAAAATTATCCAAAGATGCTAAATGTATCAGGAGTTTGAGTTGCCTCTCTACTCACACAATGGAGAAGGAATGGGTATTTGGAGAAGTTGTGTCCTGCAGCCTTCTTGGCCTCTCAGTACAAATGAACAGAAGTCCTGGAGGTGGCCTGCAACAGGGAGACTTAGAACAAAGGTGATCCAACCCAGTGACCAGGAAACATGAGAAATGGAGCAGCGTGGTGAGAGGAGGCAGTTCTGAATTGGAATTAGAACAGAACAATATTTAAAGACAGATATGCACTGAGAAATTAGAGGTTTAAGAAGAGCACAGAGAATTTTTGAGAAGGTCCTATGAGTTGAATGGTAAAAAATTAGGTAGGGCGTATGCCTAGTTTTGCCTGGTTTACCATTGGCATTGCATCTATTGGCTTAATACAATATTTTTAAATTTAATATTTTGAGGATTCCATACATGGATGTGTATTTCTATTATTTCCACTCCTCCTTCTTCCCACTCCAGATCCTTCTATGAAACCCTTCACTACCCCCTGCTCTCTCTCTCTCTCTCTCTCTCTCTCTCTCTCACACACACACACACACACACACACACACACACACACACACACACAAAGACTGAGACCATTTAGTGTTGCTTGTATGTACATGTATTTAAGGCTGGCCACTTGGGATTGAACGACCTATCAGGAGGGTTGACCCGGGAGAAAACTGATTCTCCTTCTCTCAGCAGCCATTACTTGCCTATAGCTCTTCATCTAGGGATGGGACTTTCTAAGACCTCCTCTATCGAGTTGGCATGTCTTGTTTAGACAACCACACTGTTCTTGAGATTTCATGAGTGCAACTTCCCTGTCATGTCTAGACAACAGCATCTCACAGCAGGCCTCCTGCTCTTCTGGCTCTTACAATCTTTACGATCTCTCTTCCATGATTTTAAAAGAAAAAAAAAAAAAACCTCTCTTCCAAAAGCATTCAGGCTTGGACAGTGGATAATTAGGTTATATTGCTATATAAAATCATTCAGCTGCCTATATAAAATGCACAGTAAAGTACCAGTGTTTGGTTCTATAAACCTGGACAAGATCCCATGGTTGGGGAGGTCATAGGCCAGAGAGGAAAGCTCACTACTATTATTTTTGCTAAATTGGCATTGTATCAAACTGCCTTCTAAATATTTATCTTTATACCCACAGATTAGTACAGCTCTCAGGGCCTCAGCAGAGTGGACAGTGCTTAATACAGAAACTCACAGTGGGTCAAAGTGCAGAGAATATGTGGCTACAGTGTGCTCAGCCATGAATTCCTCCTCCTGTTAAGGTTAAGGAAACACCCTGGGATTGCACCAATCACATGTTTGGGAGGACTGGGTGAAGTATTGCCTTCTGGGCATGACAGGACCTTTGCACTCCCAAACTCACAACTGTGGCTGCTGACACAAGACCTGCACAAAATTAAACCGGGGGAGATGCCAGCACAGATGAGAGAGGGACTCATGAGACTTCACCCCTAGATGAGTAGCTGTTGGTACATGGCTACTTGTAGACAGTTATCTTTAGGTCATGTGTCCCATGGTGAGTGTTCATACTTCAGAATGGGCTTATACTAATGTGCCTATGAGCAGTACTGACTGGACTTGGTTAATTTTTTTAAGAAGACATGAAGTTGGGTGGGGAATACTGGGAGGTCTAGGAGCTGAAGGAAGCAATGGGGGTAGGAGATGATCAAATAAATTGTAGAAATAAATACATGGAATTTTCAAAGAACAATTCAATGTGGCATATTTAAAATGCACAGTAATTTATTTTCAAGGTGTGTGGAGTTAAACACATGGTTCCTTTTGATCACCACTGTGTGTAAGACTGGACTGTTTGTGACCTCTAGTTATATATGGAAATAAATAAAAGCATCTGCTGTAGCTTTTGAAGATGGCATTTGTCCATGTGTATTTGATTTTTACAGAAATAGTCTATGATCTGCCTGCAGGGGAGTAAAGGTGAAGCAGGTCTAGACATAAACACAGGTGTTTGCACAGGAAGCTGAGAGCTGTTTGTGCATGAGAACGTGTATTTCTTTGGCTTTAGGAATCTTATGTTAGAAAGAATTGAAGCTTGCTCAACTTAACTTAGGCAAATATAAGTTTTATTATATTTAAATAATATAAGATCAGGAAGGAACAGATACCTCTTCTGGCATACATATTCATTTAGAAATATACTTTTACCTACTATATTTATAGCATAGTACAGTGTGTGTGTGTGTGTGGTTCATGCAGTGTGTGTGTGTGTCCCCAGTGTGTGCACTGTGTATGCAGTTTGTGTATGTGTGTGTGCACTTGTGTATGCAATGTGTGCATGTATGAAATGTGTGTGTGTGTGTGTGTGTGTGTGAGTTTCTGTACCAATATATTAATGCATGTATAAGTGAAGTTGTGTGGATGTGTGTTGGAAGTGAGGTCTACTGAGATGAATGTGTCTATAATTTATTGGAAAGTGCCACTAGAAATACTGCTAACAATAATTCAGCATCTTCCATGAGTTATTGAACTCTACAAGACATTTCATATTATATTATCTAATCTCATAAAGCCATACAGTAAGCACATTAATATTTATTTCATGCAATAAATGGCTTGCTAACTTTAAGTAATATGCCTAAGTTCATGTATAAATGCAAATCTGAACTTAGGTAAACTTATTCTTCCCCAAAGCTGGGTAAGAATCTTCAATATAAAGTAACTAACTACAAGTTAAATGATATGGTGAGCCAAGAAATATAGATTTACAGAGAACAGAACAGATTATAGAAAGCAGAAATTATTTTAAAATACCCAATAAATGAATTTTATTAAGCACCAGGCACTGTATTAACAACGTAAATTTTTTTCACTCATTTCATCCTCATAACCACTCATTAATGAGATATATACTATTTTCATTTATGGGTGGAAAAAAATGAAACAAGGTCTTACAAGTAACAAGCTCTAGACTGAGATCTAAACTACAGACAACTAGCTATAGAAGATGGGATTTAAAATGCAAACACAAGGCTGAAAAGTTGGCTCCATGGTTCTCATTGCTAAGCCTGATAACCTGAGTTCAACCTCCAGAAGCCATGTGACAGAAAGAGAAAACCAACTCCTGCAAGTTGTCATGTGACTTCCACACACATACATGCCTTGGGAAGTATACACACACACACACACACACACACACACACACACACACACACACACTAAAATAAATGTAATAAAAATTTTAAAGCTTCTCCCATATTCCTTTTATCTGGATTACACTAATGATAATGTCTAATATAACTACAGTACACTTAGTAAGACATGAAAACATATAATTGGGGAAACATTATTAATTAAACTATAGTCTTTCTTAGAATATGAGCACTTTTTTCCTGCTATTTCCCCCTTTCTGGTCCAAAGTCAAATCTAGATCCCACAATGCATTTGGCTGTTGTTTCTCCTTGGTCTCAAGTAATCTGTGATAAATTCTCTTTTCATGAACTTGACACTTCAGAAGAACATTAGTCATTTATTATGCAAAATGTCTCAAATTTGATCTGCTGGTGGTTTGACATGATTAAATAATGGCTATGCATTTTTGGCATGAATAACAGAGGAGTGATTTTGTGTATAATACTGACTAAACCTTTGTGTTTTCCCAAATAAAATATTAAACCTCTTAATGCCTAATATGATGATATTTGCAGATGAAGCCTTTGTGGGTTGATCCTATCAAATGGGATTAGTGCCCCTTCAGAGAGACCCAAGAAACCTGCCTTGATCCTACTTTCTGTGAGGACACAGTGTGAAGACAGCTGTCTATGAGCCAGGAAGCAGGTCATCATGGTTGTCTATGAACCAGCAAGCTGATCATAGACTTGGAATATGTCAGCACTT
>CABHPP010148941.1:0-42147 GCA_902168425.1 Peromyscus attwateri | reverse complement strand
CTGTGGGATGTTCTGTATGACAAATGTGTTGCTAATAAAACACTGATTGGCCAGTGGCTAGGCAGGAAGTATAGGCGGGACTAACAGAGAGAATAAAAAGAGCAGGAAGGCAGAAGGAGACTGCCTGCCAGCCAGCAACCGCCAGGACAAGCAGCATGTAAAGATGCCGGTAAGCCACGAGCCATGTGGCAAGGTATAGATTTATGGAAATGGATAACTTAAGATATAAGGACAGTTAGCAAGAAGCCTGCCACGGCCATACAGTTTATAAGCAATAAAGCACCCTCTGTGAGACAGGAATGGCAGCTTGGCAAGGGACCTGGGTATGATGAAAAGGGCCCGAAAAGGTCCTGTGTGATCTGTCTCGAAGCTCCTGAGGTTTTGTTTTAACCTCTGCCACTTGCTGAGTGGTAAGAACATCCATCATTCTAATGAGGCCATAAGGGGGCTGGTGCCAAGACACTCAGTGAGTGGCACCTCCAACTGGAGAGAGGCAGCAGCCAGTAATGGGAGTCTCTGTGACTATACTATGTCTCCATAGCACCCACAGGATGCTTGGTGCTGAGCAGAGTGAGGGCCTTCCCTCATATTGTCCTCCATGTCTGTTGGAATGAACGAGCTGCCCAAGTTCGGGAGTGATCTGGCATGTTAGTCACACTGGGGAAAGAGTAAGGCGGGTACCAGGTTGCCCTTCAGTCCTGTGTGCCTGCAGATCTACTTGCAGTGGGACCTGACTGGAGGCGCAGTTGGTAGTCAGCCTTAAACTGTGACATTTGCATCTGAATAGACCGTGGGCAGTCACTTTGATCTACAGTTCTAAACAAGCAGTTGAATAAACAAACTGGGCTGTGCTGTTTGGGGTGTTCAAAGCTGTGTCTGCCCTGAGGTCTTGGCTAAATTACCTCAGCTAATCTCCCTGGAGACAGAACAGCTCTTCAAGGATGCAGGTGGGGAGCTACATATGTCCCCACAGCCTGAGGCAGAAGCAGAGAGGTTTTAATCAAACCAGCTTCCTTCAAGGTGCTTGGTCCCTCAAGGCTGCAGTTGGTGATACTTGAGCAGGCCATGACCCTGTGTCCACTTTCACTCGGCTAGAAGGCTTCACACATGCAGGGCTATGGAGCGTCTCATGGCTTCATGTCCACTGCTTGCTGTAGCCTCTCGGGATGGGGTTGGCAAACAACACTGCCTGTTGCAGGATTTGAAGACCCTTCCAAAACATCACTCCCTCCTCAATCCAAGGCAACAAAAGTGCCCGAATCTTCACACTACAGCTCGTGCACTCAGTGCCAAATGCGCTCTTCATGTTACCTGTGATGATACATCTGTGCTGTTGAAGTTCCAGACATCTTAAGTGGAGTCTTCACGAAGAACAAAACCCCTGCGTTGGTATTTTCAAGTGTGGAGGTCTAACGCCTTGTTCTTTGGAAAAGGGTCTTTTAAAGGGAATGATAGACAGAGGGGGTTTGCTGAACAAGAACATCGCAGGTACACAAAAGGAGCGCAAGAGAGGTAAAGGAGAAGGCAGATGGTGCCAAGCTGGGTCTGCAGTCTACCAGAGAAGTGCTGATCTCCAAGTCACTGCACTGTCAGGATCCAAGAGGGAGGCGCTCTGGGCCGGCCCAGGACTTTGTCTCTTGTCTGCTTGCTTGAGTCTTTCCAAACCAACTTGAGGTGAAAGACAGCTCTCAGGTAGGTGACCAGCAGGCCCTGTGCCGACAGCCCATGCTACAAGGACCAGGGCTAAGGTCCAGGGGAGCCACGTTTGCCTTTTGTGTCTGTCTCATCACAGGGACACTGAAGGGGTGGGGGAGGCAGCTCCTGGGGCCCAGGACTGTGATGCAGAGGGTTTCTCTAGACCTTGTCTCTTGCTCTGCCCTCACTGAGCATATGGACACTATATATGTTAACCCCCCCTCCCCCCAACCCTTAGGTCATCTATCTCTAATTTCCCCTCTAGAACTCAGACCTGAACTTCTCTCAGACGTTTTCGTAGGGCTAAAAGAGATACCTCCTACCTGATGATGATGTACAGGCGTGCAGATAGGCCTGGGTACCCATCCTTCAGCGATCCATCAGTACCCAGCACACTTTGCTGCTGTCATGTGGGGCCCTGGGCAGAGGTGGCAGCAACTGGAGGAAAGCCAGAAAAAAAAAGGGGGGCTTTGGTAGTTTGAATGACAGTGGTCCCCATGGGGTCTACTGCAAGAGCAACAAATGCTTGTAGCCTTGAGCCCCCAGACTTATTTTTTAAGAACAGAGAATTGGGGCTGTTGAAATGGCTCACTCTTCTGACACCACCTGACCACAAAGTGGGAACTCAACTTTTTGCCTTCGGTCCCAAGTGAAAGGAAGGTCCTGGGGATTCCCAACAACAGCATGGTGGTTCACAATCCTCTCTGACTTCCAGGGAATCAGATGCCCTCTTTTGGCCTCCGTGGGTTGCATGCATGTGGTGCACAGACAAAGTGCAGGCAAAATACCCGTACACAAATTCTAAAATAGATCTCGACATCAGGGACATCTAGGCAGAAGCGAGACCTGGGACACAGCTTGCTCTTCAAATGGTAATGCTGGGAAGGTGCTGGGCAGCAGCCAGTAGGGTCTCTAAGCAAGGTCATGTGGTCAAGAACACATTTAAGGTTCTATGTGTACTTGAACTTTGGATATCAGAGCATTTTACATTTAAAAAAATGCAGCCTTCTGAAGACCCCAGGAAATTCATCAAGGTGGCTTCCAGGGGCCTGGTGAAGGGGCTGGGTTGGACTGTGACCCCCACCTTTGACCTCATCTGCCCAGCTGTTAACTTCCATCATCTGTTGTGGCTGGTAGGTGACTGGCGTCAGTAGTTGACAAGAGTACTGAGGAGCTGCCTCCTAATAGAGCAGAACTTCCAGACTTTGAAAAGCCCAGCAACTGGCAAGAAGACTCCGCAGAGCAACACCATGAGTTTCTCTGTCCTGGACTGACAGCTTACATTACCGTAATCTATATCACTCCAGTCAAGTAAACCCATGCCATCCCACACCATCAGCAACAGCTTGTAACCCTGTGGAACGTTCATCCAAAAGACCCCATTTTAGAGTGACCTCATCTTGTCTGTCCCTGTCCCCTATGGATGATCTGACCAAAGGCTGAGATCAGAGAGCCCGCCCAGTGACCTCACAGCAGGAGGAGGAAGAATCAGGAATGCAGAGTCTAAACACATCCTCTTGCCCCAAATGTTGGCACGGTCTGCACCTGTGGCTGCCAGCCACTCACAGGACAGGAGCCCACGCTGCCCATGTGGCAAAGCAGAAAGAGCCCAGAGAGGCAGAAGGAAGCTCTGGCTCACCAGGGTCTAGTTCTAGAACATTACAAGTAGGCTGGGACCCACTGGGTGGCATTGACCAAGACTGGTGTGATCTGGCTGAGGTTAATTTTCCCTATTGGCCGGAAGGGAAATTGAAAGTGAGAATAGACTGAGAACGTGAAGCCCTGCAGTTGGGAGGGGTTGTGCTGCGTCTGAAGGGGAGCCTGAGCCCCCAGAGCGTTTCTGGACGCACTTCCCTCCATGCCATGGAAGCACCACTGCACAACCAGCTCACCAAACTGGACAGAGCTCAGAAAATGGACTTGGACTACCCACCCCCACCCTCAGGGTCAGGAGCACAGCGCTGAGCCTAGTCTGAAGTGCTAGAAATTTCTCTGCCCCAAGGGTTTTGGTTTGATTGGCCAAAGGAAGGTACCTTCGAAAGGAAGAGCTTTGAAATAAGTTAGAACCTTAGATGTGACTGCCAATTATGATAGGAAAGTTACTGCCCTGTATGTTCCTCTCAGATTTCACATTTGGTCAAATAGCCACATAACCATTACCCTGCCGTAAGCAACAACTGGGAAGCCAGAGCCATGCTCTTCATGTGTTTAGGGTGTTTTTGTTTTGCAAAGCTCTACTTGTTCAGATACTGTCTTAGTCCCCACAGTCAATTACTGTGTGTTGAGAGTGTCCCCATGAGGATGAGGACAGTTAAATCAGTCCAGAAACACAGGGAATGTGTTTGTCCCAGCTAAGTCCAACATGGAATTTTCATTGTTACTGGACTTCTAGCTTAAGTAGACCCTACAGTTGTATACATTTGTAAAAGTGTTATATAGACTAGTGAGGTGTCAAACTCTTGTAATTGTAGTTAAATAGTCATCGTAGTTTCTTGTGAGCTGTGTTTAATGGTTTTCCCTCAAATCAGAAACAAAATAAAGTGCTTGGGTCTGTTAATAAAAAGGTTTTACCCGGGGGGAAAAAGTTACTAGCGATCTCAGAAACTTTTTTTTTGGGTGGGGGGTGTGTGCGTTTTTTGTTTCCCTTTGTAGCCCAAGCTGGCCTGGACCTCATTGTGTAGTTCAGGCTGGCCTGTATCTTGAAGCAGTCTTTCTGCTTCTGCCTCCAAGTAGTGGGGTCATAGGTGTACACCACCATACCCAGCATAAATATATATTTAAAGAATCAGGGTATTGCTCTATAATCCAGACTGGCCAGGAGATTGCTAGGTAGCCTGGGCTGGCCTCTAATGACAGCCTATTCCTTCAGTCTTCCCAGGTGAAGGATTACAGGCAAGAGCCATTATGTCCCACCCACAACTGGCGTTAAAAACTGTATTTTTTTTACTTAGGATTTTTTTTTTTTTTTGAGATGTAGATTTGGCTGGCCTGAAGCTCCTATGTAGTCCAGGCTGAGCTCAAACTCAGAGACCTACCTGCTCCTGCCTCCTGAGTGTACCACTACACTCAGCTATTTATTTTGTATGTATATTTGTGTGTGCCTGCATTTATGTCTGTGCAACACGTGTGCAGTGCCCATGGAGGCTAGAAGATGGTGGCAGATCCCCTGGAACTGGAGTTACAGGTGGTTGTGAGTCACCCATGTGGGTGCTGAGAACTGAACCCAGGTCCTCTGCAAGAGCAGCTGTGCTTTTAATTGCTGAGCCATTTCTCCAGCCACCACCACCCCAATCTGTTTTTTCTTTTTAAAATTCTATGTGTATAGGTGTTTTGCCTGCATGTGGATCTGTGCACCACATCAACACAGTGCCCTCGGGGCCAGAAGAGGGTGTTGGGACTGGAGTTACAATTGTAAATTGTCATGTGAGTGCTGGGAGTTGAACCCAGGTCCTCTGGAAGTGTACTTAACCACTGAGCCATCTCTCCAGCCCCATAGCTGGTATTTTAAGGAGTAGCACGTCTACTTTATGACTTTGGTGGACCTATAGGACCTATTCAAAAGACGTTTTCAAAAATAAACATTTGAATCCCAAATCTCATCTGTACACATTATACTGATGTTATCATTGCCATCAAAATGTTAAATTCTTTCTATTGGTGTCATATTTTATGTAAATATTATATATGTTTTTACAGGTTCAAAGCAGGCTAATTATTACCCTTGGCATGTGTGTTCTCTCATTAGCTCCACAGTTGTGTCTATAGTCATGTGCCACTGCTGTTTTTATAAAAAACAGTTTGGCTAGCCTGTGGTGGTGCACATCTTTAGTCCCTACATTTGGGAGGCAGGGGCAGGTGGGTCTCTGAGTTTAAGGCCAGCCTGCTCTACAGGGTGAGTTCTAGGACAGCCAGTGCTACACAGAGAAACCCTGTCTTCAAAAAAAAAAAAGAAGAAGAAGAAGGAGGAGGAAAAAGTTTGGGGCACTAGAGAGATAGCTCAGAGATGAAGAGTGTGTACTGCTCTTGCAGAGGACCTAAGTTGTTTCCAGCACCCACATTTGGCGGCTCACAACTGCATGTAAGGGACGCTGCAGCATGCACAGGCGTACGCACGCGTGCAGTCCAAATATCTTTACATGTAAATTCTTTTTACTTCTTTTTCAGAAGTCACTCTTGTGCAGCAAAGCCTGTCAAGCCCATCACCTCTCTCTGTGAGCAAATTGAGCTCCAGCAAAATTGCAAGCCATGTTAGCTCAGTCCATTCTGACACAGAAAATAAATTTATCTAGTTAAAAAGAGGAACTTGGGGCTGGCTGGGGAGATGGCTCAGTGGTTAAGAGCACTGGCTGCCCTAACAGAGGACTCAGGTTCAATTCCCAGCACCCACAGGGCAGCTGATAACTGTAACTCCAGTTCTAGGGGATCTGACACCCTCACACCAATGCACATAACATAAAAATTAAATAGATTATTAAAAAAAAATAGGAACTCGGCCAAAAGACTCTTGCTATAGTGTTCAAAACAGGATCCTGTGATGTCAAAAGGAAGTCTCACCCATTGCGTGACTGGACTGCCATAAATATCCCCATCTTGTGCCTCTGTGGAAAAGTTTCTGTACTGCCCATTCTTTAATCTACTTTTACACACACACACGCGCACACACACACACACACACACACACACGTTAACCACTGCAATTTGCTAAAAGCTCCTGAAGTCCAAGATTCCTGAGGATCCATTGTCTAGATAATCGGATTAAAACTCCCATCTGACTGAGCAGAAACAGTAAGACCTTCCATTTTCAAAAACTTATTCAGTCCCGCGTAGGGCACTTAGCGTCACACAGTAGTTCTTCAGAGACTCAGACAGCTCAGAAATCCAATCGAATAAAGGCACCAAAACAAAAGGAGCACACTGCTTTGGTGAAGTTTTGACACAGCTAAAAATCTGTGCTGCCTTCCGAATTCCAGGTGCTCTGCATGTATGGGGACACACGAAGGTTCTGGGCTAGGATGCTGTTTGTCCATCACCGGGTAATGGCTGCCAAGTTGTTCAGCACCTGAAAACCACACACACACTTAGACAACCCTCTGTGGGCTGGAGACACACACTGTGTAGACTTGGGAGTTGTTAGATCACATTGGCCACTGTGTCTGATTTCCTGCAGAGAGGTGATTCTCCAGCACCCCCACCCCCACCCCCAGGCTCTCCTGGATGTGACAGTGCCTTAGAGCTGGGGGTTGGGAAGACACAGCAGAAAAGGGGAAATGGATGACAGTGAGATCCAGAGCCTTTGTTATCATCCTGGTTACATTAAAATTTGTATTGGAGCTGGAGAGGTGGCTGGGAGGTTAGGAGCACTGGCTGCTTTTGTAGAGGATCCAGGTTCCAGGTTCAGTTCTCAGCACCCACATGGTGGCTCACAGCCATCTGTAAGTCCAGATCCAAGGGACCGGAGGCTCTTTCATGAGTTGTGTGGGTACCATACACTCACATATACATATTCACAAAAAATAAATCTAAAAATTTTGTGTTCATATTACTGCAAAAACCAAATAAATATCTTCAGTGTTGATTTTTTTTTTTATACTTGAGTCACATTCACAACAGTACCAGTGATTTCATATTCAACTGAACAATATTTCGAAAGCCATGTTTTGGTCTCATGAATTGAGCAAATTCCAACCCTGATTGTAATACCTGATGCTGTATTCAAAGCACGAGAGTGTGAAAGTCATAAATCTGAGAAATCAGAGTGCTAATAAAGCACTCGCCTTTTCCCTCGGGATAAGCAAGCAGCTGGGTGTGGCGATCTCACCTGTGGTCCCAACACTAGGAAGGCCTGGCAGGAGGATTGCAGGAAGTCCAGGTTAGTGTGGACTACCCTGAGTTCCAGACCAGTCTAGACTATCAAGTGAGATCCTGAGCTGGAGAGATGGCTCAGCAGTTAAAAGCACTGGCTGCTCCTGTAGAGGATCTGAGTTCAATTCCCAGCTTCCACGGGACAGCACACAAACTCCTGTAACTCCAGCTACTGGGGATCTGATGCCCTCTTCTGGCCTCTGGGAGTATTGCATGCACACACACAAATACACATACTATAAAATAAAATCTTAGAAAACAGTGAGTGCTCTAAAGACCACGTGACATCCACCATCGCTTCTGGAATAAGCCATGCTAGTCCCACAGTGCCATTAAAAAAAAGAAGCACTGACTATCCTAGTTTGCAGCTGACTCAGATATTTTGTGTAGGTTTTTCTTTGAGACAGGATCCTATGTAGCTAGGGCTGGCCTCAAACTCTGTGTAGCTGAGGATGACCATGAAGTTGTGATCCTCTTGACTTTGTCTCCTGAGTGCTGGAATCACAAGCATGTACCACCACACCCCGTTTATGCAGCCCTGGGGATAGAACCCCTGTCCTTGTGTATACCAGGCAACTTCTTTATCCACTGAGCCACCCAGCTCCTAACTTACTTGCTCTTGCATGGTGCTTGTTTCTGTCAAGACCCATCTAAGTCCCACATTGAGACTGAGTGCCTTATTTAACTCCTTTTACCTCCAGGTCCATTTTCTGCGGCTCTGTAAGCCAAGGTCACACAGACATGGCATTCACTGGCTGACACTGGGTGAATCTATTCTCAAGTTTTCAGGGCTTCCGGGACACTTCTCGTGGCTTAGTTTCTGTTCCCCTCCAGCAGTGTGTCCTCTATGGAGTCTTCAGAGTGTTGTCAAAGTGACCTCCCAGTGCCTCGGTTTGGATCTGGACAGTCCCTTGGAAGCGCATGTTTATGTCAGCATATTCTTGGGTGGTGGTAAATTCTTAAGGAGGTGAGGCCTAGGTGGGTTGAGGGGGGGGGTGTGTTACCACAGCACGCCCTTGAAGGAACACTAGAATCTGAGTTCCCTCCCTCTCTGCTTCACAGTCATGATCTGAGCAATTTCCCAAAGGGATCACAAGTAAACCACCTCCTTCAGACTTCAAGTACTTTGTCACGGTGACAGCACACTGACTAACCACTGGCCGGGCTCCTCCCCTCCTCCTGCTCCACGTGTAGCAGAAAAGCCAGCATCTCTTTCTTCCTGGGGCTTCTGCAAAGGCACAGAGCTTGATGGGGGTAGATCTCCCTGAGTCACTGGTTCTCGTCCAGCTCTGTGCTGCCTGGCTTAAACTGGGACCTTGCAGCCCCCAAGCTTCAAGGTCTTGCTAAGCTTCCCACCTAGCCCAGCTGGAGATGCATGGTCCTGGGCTATTTGTGTTTTATTTTTATTTTTTTTTCAGAGCTGAGGACCAAACCCAGGGCCTTGCGCTTGCTAGGCAAGCACTCTACCACTGAGCTAAATCCCCAACCCGGAGAGCAAATGTTTTGTTGGAAAGTATAGAGATTGAAGACCGAAAGAAAGAGATGGACATTGCAGGATGGGTTCCTATGTCTGATGGGTAATTCTCAGGGGACTCATGGATGGGGAGGGGGCGGCTGGACCAATTTTTGAATATACACAAGGGATCTGCACAGGGAGGCAGTGTGGCTCGCTGGCCCTTCCCATTCAAGTGGCTCTGAATGAATATGAGAAGATGGATTCATTATGGGAAAGGTTTTTTCGGAGAAATTAGGAAAATGACAGAGCCAGTGCCGAGGAAGAAGGGCAGCTGATGGGACACAAGCTTCACCCGCTCTGATATGCACCAGACTTTGCACTTGATGGTGTGTTTGCATCCCAAACTTACAGTGTTGAAATCACAAACCCTGCTGCTCTTGCCTAGTGACAGAGGATAGGAATTATCATCCCAGGAAGTGGCAGAAGATGCTGGATGTAGACTCATTTGCATATTGTTATGATTTGCATGTGAAGTGTCCCCACAGGCTCATGTTTTTAAGCATGGTCTCCAGCTGATGGTGCTGTTGGGGAGACTTCAGAACCTTTGAAATGCCAGGGTGGGGCTTGAGACTAACAGCCAGGTCCTACATTGAGCCCCTTCGGTCTGCTCCTGGTCTGGCCATGTATCAGGTAGCTGCCATATACCCAGCTCTTCCCCACCCCACCCCACCCCTATTCCGCTATGAAGCTGTCTACCACCAGCCCCTCTGTGATAGTTATCATGAATTATCTACAGGATTTAGAGTCATCTAGGAGATAAGCCTCCAGGATTCTGATGGATTATTTACCCTCTGGGCGTGCCTTTGGTGGATTATCTAGGTTAGGTTGAAATGGGAAGACCCATCCACTGTGAGTGGCACTCGTCCCTGGGCTAAGATCCTGAATTTTATAGAAAGGAGGAAGACAGGACCTGGAAAGATGGCCCCTCGGTTAAGAGCACTTGCTGCTCTTGCAGAGGACCTGGGTTTGGTTCCCAGCACTCACATGGCAGCTCACAACCACCTTTAACTCCAGTTGCAGGGGATCTGATGCCCTCTTCTGACCTCCATGGGCACCAGGCATACACATGGTGCACATACATGCAAGCAAACCCTTAGATACATAAAATTAAATAAACCTTTAAAGCAATGGAAAACTAGCTGGCACAAGCATTTCTCCTTCTCTGCTTCTAGATATGATACGACCAGCTGCTTTGAGCTGTAACTTGTCTTCCCTGCCATTATGGATTGCAGCCCAATAAACCCTTCCTTCTTGAGTTACAGCAACAGGAAAAGATACTAAGATGCCTTCGCCACTCTGTTGTACTGTCTCCTAAAGCTGTGAGCTAAAACCTCATCTCTTAAGTTGCGTCCCGTATTTGGTCACGGCTGTGAGGACAGATAACCAGCACTCATGCCCTCCCTCCTTTCTGTAATTATCTGTTCAGGTCTTCACATGAGCCAGTTGCCATGAAATGTTCAAGAAGGAAACAATCCCAAGCCCTGGTGGTCTAGTTAGAGGCTGAGAGAGAGATGGGTCTTCAGCAAACAATGGATCAGATCAAAGTACATGTCACAGATGTACTAATAGTAGTTAGTGCCTCTTGGGAAAGCAGAGGCAAGGTGGTGAGGGGTACTGGGGACATATTATGGACTGTGATCTGGTCTGGGTATTGGTTACCTCAGTTTCCCCTCCTGAGGGCAGAGTTCACCGGGCAGAGAGATGATCCAACATCTTAGATCTGTTTGAAGGACAATGTGAATGGGATGTAGTTAGGAAACAGATGAGAACAGCAGAGACCAGAGCAGGGGACACATGTTCTGTGTTGTGTCCAGGAACAGTGGGGACCGTGTGACTGCCAGGTCGCCAAGATGTTCTTTATGTGGCCTGTCCCAGCTCCAAACAACTGACTGTATGAAAAAGCAAATCCACAGTCAGATCCCATCTCACCAAAGCTGGAAGGGCTACGGACTGTCATCAAGACAACAACAGATGCTGGTGAGGATGAGGGAACAGGGACCCTTCCACACTGCTGTGGGGATCCGCTGGGGAAGTCAGCCTGGACTTCCTCGCAAAGACCTAAAAGCAGATTTGGAGTTCGCTGATGAGATGGCTTTAAGTGCTTGAGGCAGGCCACTCTGTCCTTTGAGGGACCAGCTCATCACTTGAAGTGGACCTAATAAGGGCCCCAAAAGTCTGGAACTTTTGGAGCTCTGAGTCCACTGCACGGAGTCTACACTGCCCTTCATCTGTCTCCCTGACAGCAGTCTTTCCAAATGAAGGGTTGGAGCCAGGTAGAGGGGTGCCTACCCAAGCAATGCTCTGAGCTACCCCTTGCTCACATCTAGGGCACTAGCAAAGACTGTAATTACCTCACCCCTGAATGTGTGACTGCAGATCAGCGGTCAGCACAGCCTGAGGCTGGGCGCTCTGCTTGGGAAGCCTCCCTTACTGTTCTGCATGGTGGCAGCTGAGAACAAGAGATCCCCTGGATGGGGGACTGGATCCACATACCCCATCCTGGCATCTAATTCCACCAATCACCTTATCAGCAGCCCTCCCTCCCCATCCCTGCAGAGGAACCCCCAGGCCTCTGTGGCTGATGAATCACCACCCGTTTGCCACAACTTCTGGGAACTGCTTTCTGAGGCCCTCCCTCCCCGATTACGTCCTCCGTACTACACAGTCCTTAATTACTTTCCCATCGATTTCTCTCCCTGGGAGCCAGTTGCAGCTAAGGTGAAACTCAAGGCTGATGGAAAATCCAGTGTGTTTCACACGCTCCCCATCCCGACTAAGGACTCCAATAGATAAGAAAGTGCTGCCTTCGGGGGTACTTAAGCTAAGTAATGGAGAAGTCAGGACATCTGATCAAAGTCTCGAAGTGCTGACCACAGCCAAACATTTAGAGATGTTGGCCAGGAAATGTAACTGGAACTTTCCAGTTGGGAAGAGGGGTTAAGGAGGTGCTAAAAAAGTCTCAGCATGGGGCTGGCATGGTGTGCACACCCGAGGCAGATGCAGGTGTATCTCAGTGACTTCCAGACCACCTTGGTCTACACAGCGAGTTCCAGGTCAGGCAGGGTTACACAGTGAGACCCTGTCTCACAAACCAAGTCTCAAAAGGGCTCACCAGGAGCTAATTCTCCAAGGATGCTGGCTCCATGGTGGGATTATCCTTTGGGAATGGGATCAGCTACTCTCTGCATACCCTCATCTCCCAAGTACTGAGGGAACTAGGTCAAAATCATCCTGAAAAGGCCTGCTGTGGGCCCTCTTTCCTAGATGGTATGTATGTATGGCTTGGAACTGGAGTGGATCCCAGAGATGCATGTGTTGAAGGCTTGGCTCCCAGCAGGTGGCGCTGTTGAGGGGCGATTGCTCCAGGAAGGTGCCGGCATGCATCATCAGGACTTAGCCCAATGAGCTCAGAGCTGAATGGGCTACGAGGAGGAAGTATGACATGGGGTGGTGTCTTGAGAGACATATCATATCCTTGGACCCTGCCTCTCTGCTTTTGCCTCCTGTCCACCCTAAGACAGGAAGGGTTGTCTCGTGCACCTGCTGCCGAGATGTTCAGCATCACCACAGGCCCAGCAGTGGAGCCCACGGAACCCGGAATAAAACCTGTGAAACCAGGAGCCAAAATACACCTTTTCTCACTTATTTTCCTTGGGTAATTTTTTTTTCATGGCAGTGAAAGTGGACTCACAAAATAAGCTAATGTGTCCATAATATGTCCCCAGTACCCCTCACAACCATCCTCAGAGGCTTGGGATGCCCTAGATAGGGGATCTCATTTTTGCGTGCATGCATGCGTTCACAAATCTCGGGGTGTAGTCATTCACTTAAAATCTCATTCAGCTCCTATCTGAAGCGTCCCCAAAGCCTCAACTGTGGTAATTGACTCCCTGTAATCCAACAAGATCTATCGTCCTTGACTAAAGGCGTTAAACCCTCCCCCCAGTATTAACACCCCCTTTTTTGGGAACCTCAAGCCAAAAAAAACCCTACTCCATAATAAAAACGAAAATTACTTTATTGCATTCAGCCCTCGAGTTATTCACTTCCATCCCTCAAAAAATTTTATATGCTTTTAACGTATGGAAAGCAGACATCAATGGCCCATAATCCCTTAGAATGAGAAATCATATATTTTCTTTCTCATGACAAAAGGGCTTGACTCTGCAAGGAGAGAGGAGAGAGATAGCTGCTTGCTTTCCTTTAGCCATTCTGGTGAAGGTCACTTCCCTTCAAGGAGGGGGAGCTTGGGAGGGGTGAGGCCTGAAGAGAGGAGGGACCATGATTGTGAGGTTCAGGGGTTTGACCATGAATCTGTTCAAATCTTATTTATAGTCTTTTTTTTTTTTTTTTTTTAACCCAGGAAAAAAAAAAAAAAAAAAGGCCTGACCAGAGAAATGCCTTGGGAAACTAAGAATCACATTTCTGGCACAGTGAGGAGTATTCCTGATGGTGTCCTGGAGGCAGATGTGAGAAGGGTTTTTTCCAGGGTGTGCTGGCTGGTTTGATGTCACCTTGACACAAGCTAGAGTCATCTGAAAGGAGGGAGCCTCAACTGAGAAAATGCCTCCATAACATCCAGCTGTAGGGCATTTTCCTACTGATTGATGGGAAGGGCCCAGCCCATTGTGGGCGGTGCCATTCCTGGTCCTGGGTTCTGTAAGAAGGCAGGCTGGGCAAGCCAGGAGGAGCAAGCCAGTAAGAAGCACTCCTCCAGGACCTCTGCATCAAGAGGCAAGAGCCTCAAAGTTCCAGCTCTGTTTGAACTCCAGTCCTGACTTCCTTCAGTGATGGACTAGGATGTGGAAGTGGAAGCTAGATAAGCCATTTCCTCCCCAAGTTGCTCTGGTCATGGTGTTTCATCACAGCAATAGAAACCCTAACTAAGACACAGGTTGCTACAAAGACTGGCTTTCATTGGCTGAGCAGAAATCCTCAGTTGCAAACCTATCATGTTTAGTTAGGCAATCCAAGAGTTTGTAGCTGGGAAAGGCTGGCTTCAGTGATTGATCCAAGTCTCTGAGAACTTCCTGAGCCTTGACCTGCAGTGGGTGGAGTCTAATGTCTTACATTCAACTTTCCAACTTCACTTGGAAAGTGGGTCCTGAATGACTGCACCCCCTTCACACTTGCCCCCATTGACTTCAGTATTTTCCCATTTCCCAGCTAGGCTGAGGGCCATATTGCTTTGCGCCTTTCCTGGAACTCACACTGTGGCCCAGGCTGGCCTCGAACTCACAGAGATCCACCTGCCTCTGCCTCCCGAGCGCTGGGATTAAAGGCATGTGCCACCACCACCCGGCCAGACTATTTCTTATACAGGGTCTGATTACAGTAAGAGAAAGGACCGGAAACAGTCTAAGACAGCAGGAATATATCCTCAATTCTGGAGGCTGAGGATCAGAAACCAATATTCAGCTATTATTCTTTGGCTGGCAGACATACCACTCAAACCTCCGCTTCTCCTTTCTTAGGCATTCATCCAAGCCTCTCTGTTGGAAGCACTCCCTTCTTAGAGGGGCGTCAGCTAAGAAGTTAGGAGGGGATCCATCGTCAAGTATGAGTCTGTCCGCATGGCAGCATATCTGGAAGGACCCTGTTTCTAAGTGTCCATCCTGGGATTTTAAGTGGATGTGAGATTTGGGTCACTGTCTAGCTCAGTACAGATGGAGATGGTGATATAGATAAACTACACACCATCGAAGAGACGAAAGGTCTCTGGGTACAATTCTTACGAGGGAAGAAACGTTCAGGCACACCCCCCAAGCAGGACTCCTGTTTTGTGTCACTGGCTGAAACGGTGCTGCATACCTACTGTGAACCAATCATTGGCTTTGGGAAGGGGACAGCCAGGTTTGGTTCATCCGCTGGTGTGAGACACATTGTCACCAGTGCAGAACTGATTAGTGTTCCCTTGCTGGGCATCTTTGCAAAAAATCACTTCAGTTCCTGCCCCACCCCCACCCCTACTCCTGACAGGATGACCTTGAAGCCCCTCATAGCATTCCTAACACTAGTAGAACGCAAAATCTTAGGCTACATACAATTACGAAAAGGGCCAAACATCGTAGGGACCCTACGGTATTCTACAACCATTCGCAGATTTAATAAAACTGTTCATCAAAGAGCCACTACGACCTCTAGCAACACCAACATCTCTATTTATTATTGCCCCAACACTATCACTCACTCTAGCCTTTAGTCTATGAATCCCAATACCAATACCTCACCCCTTAGTAAATCGAAACTTAGGAGTCCTATTCATCTTAGCCACATCCAGCCTATCAGTATACTCCATCCTATCTATGATCAGGATGAGCCTCCAACTCAAAATATTCCATATTTGGAGCCCTACGAGCAGTCGCCCAAACAATTTCTTATGAAGTCACCATAGCAATCATTTTACTATCCGTACTTCTAATAAACGGATCATTCTCCCTTCAATCATTAATATTCACCCAAGAAGCTCTATGATTAACTATCCCAACCTAACCTCTAGGAATAATATGATATATTTCAACTTTAGCAGAAACAAACCGAGCCCCATTTGACCTAACAGAAGGTGAATCAGAACTAGTATCAGGATTCAGTGTAGAATATGCTGCAGGACTCTTTGCCCTATTCTTCATAGCCGAATACACCAATATCATCTTTTTTTTTTTTTTTAAAGATTTATTTATTATGTATACAGTGTTCTGTCTGCATGTATGCCTGCTGGCCAGAAGAGGGCGCCACATCTCATTGCAGATGGCTGTGAGCCACCATGTGGTTGCTGGGAATTGAACTCAGGACCTTTGGAAGAGCAGCCAGAGCCCTTAACCACTGAGCCATCTCTCCAGCCCCAATATCATCTTAATAAATGCTCTATCAACAATTGTATTTTTAGGCCCATTCAACGACCCAAACAACCCAGAAATATTCACAATAAACTTTATAATTAAAACATTAGCACTTACCACTTTATTTCTATGAGTACGAGCATCATATCCACGATTCCGATATGATCAACTAATACATCTACTATGAAAAAACTTCCTCCCACTAACATTAGCCCTATGCATATGACATGTCTCAATCCCAATCTTCATAGCAAGCATTCCACCCCATAGGAGGTGGGCTCTGTCTTCAGCATGTACCCTTCCCAAACATGGACATCATGAAATGGGGCGTGGTGTAGTGACTGACAAGCCATCCACGCTACAACAAGGGATGAAAATGTTTCAAAGCCAAAGAAACCAGTACAAGTGCCCACTCCATGTGATACTATTTATATGAACTGCTAGGTGAGTCCACATAGACAATAAGGAGGCGAGTGAAGAGGAAATACTGGGGAGTCAGGATCACTGGAGAAAGCACTAAAGGTAGTTGTAGTGGGGGCTGGGGCTCAGTGGGTTGGGTGTTTGCATGAAGCCCTCTGTTCAATACCCAGCGGGGCATACATTGAGCATGGTGGCCATGCCTGTAATCTTAGCACTGGGGAAATGAAAACAGCCTTGGAAGTTGGAGCTTCTAGCTATAAAGCAAATTCAGGGCTAGCCTGGACTACCCGAGTCTCTGTCTCAAAAAAACAAAAAAATTAATCTACCATTGTAGATGCAGTACAAGGAATAACTAATTCAAATGTACACCGGAAGTGAACCAAACGGGGGCTGTATGAATTACATCTTGACAGGGCAGTTAAAAAAAGTCAAGACTGTTTTAGTCAGAGCTTGCTTTGTGACTTGCCTTTGCCTAAAAGAGGGCAAGGAAGTGGTTCTGCCAATCCTAAAGCCTCTAGAACCTTCTATACCTGACATTTCTCAGCATCTAGCCTGGTGAAAGAAGGCATGGGCAGATTACCCTGCTTTGGGCATCTGTCAACACAGGCAACTTTAGGACAACTAGCTCCCTATTCTACTCTCCCTCCCCCATGCCTGTCTTTTCGAGTGACTCAAGATATCGTCAACTTTAGAGGATCGAGAATCACCTGGGGACAAAAACTTCTGGGCATGTCCACAAGGAGACATCTAGATCAGGTTCACTGGAGGGAAGATGGCCACTGAATGTGGTCAGAACTATCCCATGGGCTGGCATCCCAGACTACAGAGAAGGGGCTGAACACCAGCATTAATCTCTCTTCTTTTTGGGGGGAGGGAGGTTCAAGACAGGGTTTCTCCCTGTAGTTTTGGTGCCTGTCCTGGATCTCACTCTGTAGACCAGGCTGACCTTGAACTCACAGAGATCCGCCTGCCTCTGCCTCCCGAGTGCTGGGATTAAAGGCTTGCACCACCACCACCCGACTGTCTCTCTGTTAACTGTGGACGCCCCATGGCCAGCTGTCTCACACTCCTGCCACCGTGCCTTCTCCGCCACGATGGACTGCACCCTCAACACACTCCTCCTTCCTTAAAGTGGCTTTCGTCAGGTGTTGGGTCACAGCAATGAGAAAAATGACAAATAGAAGCATGGAATCACAAGTTGACCTGAGCCAGGGAGACTCCGTAGTCACATGACCATGCAGGCCAAAAACCGGTCCACATCAGCCACCTCCCCATGCTGTTGTGACAATTGCCCCCAAAGGAGCTGTGACTTACTCCAGTCCTGTGCACGAGGGATCCGGGGTTTAGCAGAACAATTCTTTTTTTTTTTTAATCCCCGCCCCCCATCATTGCATAATGACATTGGCATGTCCCCTTTTGCTTCTAGCAAAAGTGACAGCTCTGACTAGGGAAGACAAGAGAGATTTCCTTACCTGGAACCGTGGCCCGCCAGGCGAACTCTTCTCCCAGACTCCAACTTCCGTCTGAGGGAGCCTTGAGCAGAATCAAAGGGGGACGGAGGCACGCCCCTGTGCGCCCCCACTCCCTTTAATCCTCAGGTTCTGAGCCGCAATGCCTTACAAGGTCATTTAAACCAGTTTCCCCATAAACAAAGTCTTTTGTCGAAAGTAAAACAACAGCAAAGCAAAACAAAACAAAATGCCCTTCATTTCTGAAGCTCGCAATGGTGGACGCAGGCTGCAATCTTGTTTCCCTCTCGGCGGGCGGTCTGTTCCCGTGAGATTGCAAAAGTGATTACCAGCATCGCTTTACTCGGCAGGGGAAGAGGGCCTGACTCAAATCACCTGGACGAGTCTTTGGCTACAGGGTGTAATCACATCAGAGCTAGACTTGGGGCTGGCGTTCGTTCCAGACTCCTTCCAGAAGGCCCAGAAAACTTTTGGAAGTCGGAGCCTGCTTGCCAAGGAGTGTTTTGCCCGGCAAAGGGCGCTGGTGCTGGGGAGAGTAATAATTTTCAGACCCCGGGAGATCCATTTAAAGCCCGGACACATCGTCCTGCGGGGGCTTGCACGCAGGATTTGTAACCGATGAGCCTAACACGTGCCTTCTAAGGAAGTCTCAGGGGCAAGGCAAAAAGGACACGTGCAAGCTGTGTGTGGGCCAGGAGCTGATAATTCACCCTAATGGTGTCAGCCCCAGCTGCAGAAGACCTTTTGAAGGAGAAGAGAAAAGGTTTGGAGGTGGCGTGGGCTAGCCTCCCGGTCCAGGGTCCGTGTTAGTGTCCTTCAACCTGCTCCCACAAGCATCCTCTGGGTTGGAGGGTGGAGTATATGTGGTCCAGCTGAAGACATTGGCCTTATGTAAGAATGCCCCTAAAGGGCTCCTCTTTAATTGTAGGATGGATGAGAAGAATTTCCTTTTTTTTTTTTTTTTTTTTTGAGGCTTTCCTCAAACTCATTATGCAGCAAGGTTGACCTTGAACTCCTGACCCTCCTTGCTCTGCATCTCAAGGCTGGGCTGACAGGTGTGCATCACTACACCAGGGAAAATTACCTACTCCTGTGTTTTGTTGGAACATGATACCTGCTTGCTGTAAAAGTCAGACAATTCAGAGATACATAAAGCAGAATGTATCTTTACCATGTGTTGGCAGTGTCCTCAGAGGCTTGAAGAGGGTGGTGACACTGGATCTCTGGTCCTCTGCAAGAGCAGCAAGTGTTCTTATCCACGGAGCCACCTCTCTCCATCAGCCTTACTTAAAAAAAAAAAATCTTTGGGGGCTGGAGAAACGGCTCAGAGGTTAGGAGCACTGGCTGCTCTTCCAGAGGTCCTGAGTTCAATTCCCAGCACCCATATGGTGGCTCACAGCATCTGTAAGAATAAGTTCTGGTGCCCTCTTCTGGCAGGCAGGATACATGCAGGCAGGACACTGTATACATAATAAATAAATCTTAAAAATAATAATAAAAAATAAAAAAAATCTCTCTTATCACCAGCATTTTCTCACAGGCAGTAGAGGGAGAGGGACGAGAGCCAGGACGATGTCCGTCTGTCACTCAGCTTCCACACTTGCTGACACCTGTGTGCTTGTGATCTGCTGGGCTTCCCTTTTTAGAAATTGCATATTTCAGACACTTTGGTATTAGGAGGTAGAGAGAACTGTCTCCTGATTCTCTCATAGCTTCCCAACAAATATCAGTGTCTTTGTCCTGAACCGTTCCAAGCCCCGCGACTCAAACTCATCAAGGACCTCAGTAAACAAATGTTAGTCCATCTTTTTCCACCTCACTCTCAAGTCTTTACATATCACCCATCTATCTATCTATCTATCTATCTATCTATCTATCTATCCACCCACCCATCCACCTATTTATCATCTCTATCCATCTATCTATATAATCTACCTACCTACCTGTCAATCTACCATCTATCTGTGCATCTATCTATCTATCTGTCTGTCTACCTGTCTATCATCTATCCATCCATCTGTCTATATAAAATCTATCATCTATAACATTTCTATTTAAAAATCTATCATCTATCTCTCTCTCTCTCTCTATATATATATATATATAAAATCATGTATCTATCTATTCACCTACCATCTATTCATCTATCTATATAATCTATCTACCTACCTACAAATCTAACATCTATCCATCCATCTATATTATATATCTGTCTGTCTATCATCTATCAATACATCTACATATAATCTATCTACCTACCCATCAATCTGTCATCTATCCATCTATCTATATAATCTTCCTATCTACCTGTCAATCTACTATCTATCCATCCATCTATCTATATTATCTATCTGGCTATCATCTATCTGCCTATCTATCTCTCTATCTATCTATCTATCTCTATATCTATCTATCATTTATCATCTGTCTATCTGTCTGTCTGTCTATCTATCTATCTATCCACCTGTCTACCTATCTATGTACCTACCTATCAATCGTCTCTCTGTCCTGGGGATGGAACCTGGGGCCTCGCTAACAGTAACCAAGCACTGTCATGTGGAGTGTCATGCCCAGCCCCAAAGAATCTTCTTAGCCACACCTGCCTCTGCCGGCCAGTTTGGCTCTTCTCCAGAACACAGCAGTTCCCATTCGAGCTCTCCTAACCCTGTGTCTGCAGAAATGTATAAGGGCTTGAGAAGAGTTGTGTTAACAGCGGCCGCCTCTGAACCAAGGGAAGCCCCACATCACCTCTATTGATCTGCTTTCTGTTTGGAGTGCTGTTATCCGCTTTGATGAGGGTGGCGGAACACCGCTTTCTAAGATTCCTCAGTACTCCAGGCCAGAGCACACAGACCTTCCACCTCGCCGATCCGACAACCAGACAACATCCTAGAACTGTCCATCTCGACGTCCTCTTAAAATCTTATCTATTCCCAGCACCTGTGGCTAGCATGGAAGTCAGGGGAAGGAACGGGAAGAAGGAAAAGGGATTTGCCAGTTTCTTAAAGACAGGATGTCAAGCCCACAAAGATATTAATGAATGTCAAAATACATGGCCAGCTATGGCCAGCTGCTGCTGAACTTTCTTTCCAAACCCACAGCATTCTCTTCTTGCAAAGAAGGACCAGGATGGGTAAACACAGATGTTTAACCCCCTCCTACCCCAGATGCAGCTAAAGGCATTTTCAAACAGATGTGTGGATTTGCACAGGGCACACATCTGGAAAAAGCCACACCTTCCTCTCTCTCCCTTTGTCCTGGCCCTGAATCCATACTCTCTGATTGGAGGTGAAGAAAGCATTAGTGTTTGAGGAATGAGTCCATGAGGCTGACGTTGGACCCAGACAGTGATCCAAAGACTTGATTCTAAATGCTTTGGGTGGGCAGAGGAGAAACTGGCTCTGCTATTTGAGGGGCTGAAAAGCTATCATGTCTCTTGACAGTAAGAGAAAGCCTGAGCTAACAGACTGGTTCTGATACAGAACCAAGACCTTGGATGAGCACCTGGACCTAGCTATACCCGAAGCTTCAAGACCTGATATGTGGGCCAGAGAGATGGCCCAGCAGCTAAAAGTGCTTGAAGCCTAGCCTAATGGCCCGAGTTCAATCTCCGGGACCCAGATGGTGAGATGAGAAAAGTGACTTTTACATATTTTCCTGTGATCTCTACATGCACCCCTAGCCCTATGCGCCCCCCCCCAGAATAAATGTAAGAAAAAGGAACTTGTGTATATGTGTGTTTAAGCACGTGTGTGTGTGTGTGTGTGTGTGTGTGTGTGTGTGTGTGTGCGCGTGTGCCATGGCGCATGTGTGGAGGTCAGAGGACAATAACCAAGTCTGTTCTCTCTTCATGTAGGTCCCAGGGATTGAACTCAGGTCGTCAGGCTTGGTGGCAAGCACCTTCACCCCCTGAGCTGTTTCCCTGGTCATAAGAGACATTAATGCCACTGAAAGACAGCATGGATTGTGCTCTGAGGAGAGTTCAGGCTTCATCTTGGTTTATTCCCTCTCCTCTCTTGTGGTTATTCAAAACCCAGGAAGTGATCCTTGCTCCTGGCACCCGCTGGGCAGATCCTGTCTGTGCCTCCTATCTCCCTAAGAGGACGAAGAAGAAGTTTGGCCTTCAGGTTGGGAGTCAAATCACAAGCCCACCCATGAATTTGCCTTCAAGAAGGATGCCAGGGTATTTTGAAACACACACACACACACACACACACACACACACACACACACACGCATGCACACGCAGAACTGTGTCTGTTTGTGTGACCCATGAGTCACAGGGGCAGCAACTTTGCAATAATCAAGGCGCATTACGATTTTTATGAAATACAGAAGTGGACATCACTGGGTGAGAAGTGGCTGAGGGTAGGCCTCAAAGGCAGACAAGGGTTTCCATGGCAACGGCACCGGGATAACGATATAGCCTAACGGCTGCCATCGTCTATTGGAAATCCGCTCATTTAGGGCAGCCCACCTCCCTGTCTGAAATCCCCTTTGGCTGCCTTGCTCCTGCATGGGACATCTCCAAACACCTCTTTAGATCAGCCTTCATAAACATCACTCGTGGCTTCCCAGGGTTAGACATGTTGGGTTGACATTCCTGCTTAGGCCCCTGTGAAAAGTGGCTGGCACTTTCTGCAGCTCCTATCTCGTGGCCTTGTGTATCATCAGCATTAGCAAAATGAGCATGTGGCCCTCACAGCAGAGCCACAAACCTTCATATTGGTTGTATGAGTATCTGTGGGGCTCAAAGTGAACGTATGGAGGTCCTAGCTCACATGTACACTTGGCTACTGCATAGGCTAATGGAACCACCTCAATCTTGACCCTGAGTTGCCACAACAACCCAGAAAGATGAGTTCTAATGGAGACTTTGTCTTCTTAGAGTTACATCAACTTCCTGGGTCAGATCGGCTAGATGTCCTCAGTTGCTCCGCAAACATCCGTGTCCCAGGTTCCTCTCTGTTCCTAGGCCAGGCACATGGGCTTCATGTGCCACTCTTAGGAGTTGGCCTCAAAGAAGAGGCCCATGCCATCCTGGGAATAGACCTTTTACCACTACTGTCCAGAGAGAGGATTCTGGGGCCAGACATCTGGAGGATGGTGCAATGTCTACCCCTTCTCCTAAGGTCCCAATGACAAACTGAGGCACGATTCTGCTGAGGTTCACTTGGCAACCAATGAGTTGCTGAATTCCTTACAAGAGTGTGGGTGAGGGGTTACTTACAGAGGTGTGGGTGTTCTTCCCACAACAAGTCACATCTGGAAAGCCTTACCTAGCAGGGATGAAGATTTTTCCCTCTAGCTGCACAGATAAAGCTCTCCCCCATCCCCCAACCCCACACATCTAGTCTTCCCTCGGCTAGCCCCTTCCCAAGACAACACTGTATACAACATATGGTTGGGGGTTGCTGGGTACTCAAGTGAGGGTCTCATATTCCTCTCTAACCCTGCATAGGGGTCATGAACAGTCAACAAGCCCAGCTGGGATGATCCTTCTGCAAGGAGGGGAGCGCAGCTGGAACTCCTGAAGATAGTAGTTGCTTGATTCAGAGGACATTCACTGACAACATTAAAGCCACAAGAGGAGCCCACAGGAATACCCTTGCTTTTCTGTATTCTCCTCTCTCAAAAGCTCTATCCCCATACTCACTCTATGGCAGGGTGTTTGAGGGGACGAGTCAGCTACAGATGCCTCCTTCATAGGGAGGACCACAGGTAGCTTATACAGTTGAAGGAAAACAGAGTGAGACCCTCTGACATGAGGGTCCAGGCACGTGCACATCTTGCCCAGGTAGAGGGCACCATGAAAAAAAAAAAAAACACACACACACCTCTGATCTCTCCCGCTTTTAGTGACCTCTTTTTTATCAGCTTATACATGCAAGGAATGCTCCCAGATCCTTTATGACACAGAACATGGTCATACCTGCCCATCACACAAATTCCACAATGAGCTTTGGTTTTTTTAAAATGCATAAAGCCCTCTTCATAGGCCCCTCCTAACAAAGCCAGAGGTGTTTTGCCAACATTAATTGGCTATAGGGGCAACTGTGGTTAGCTCTTAGAAAAATCCCTGTACCTGTTGCTCAATGAATCATATTCAGACTAAAGAAAAAGAAATTCAGCCTGTGACTATGTAAGAAAGCAAAACAAACTCTCTCTCTCTCTCTCTCTCTCTCTCTCTCTCTCTCTCTCTCTCTCTCTAATTCAATGGAAAAGCTTTTCAAGATTGATTAGAGTCAAGAGTTCACAGTTTGCTTCCAGGATGCCTTGAATGGAGCTTGCTATTTTTCCTCCCCCTGGGGAGGGAGGGAGGGAGGACAGGAGAGAGCAAGAGAGCGCAGAGTGTGATCCTTTGCTGATGCAAAACATTAGGAAGGAGTTGATTTCCTTAGAGGCGCTGGGTGAGCTTAAATGCAGGTGCTCAGATCCACTCGGACTTTGTCAGTGTGTGCTGGTCTCTCACGTGCCTTCAGAGTCATGTCTCAATTCATCTTTCTTCCCAGGAAGAGACCTTGCTGTCTCACAGGATCCAGACAGGAGCCAACCTGTGCCTCCCTGGCCCACTGTTGGGGTCTCACATCCAGCCTCAACAGAACAAGGAAGGATGGGGGTGGAGACGCTATTCACCAGAGGAGTTAGCAATGGGACGAGCAATTTTAATCTCCCCTGAGCAGATTCAGAGAGCCATGCGGAAGTGTTTTATTGCCATCAAATTAAAAAAATCTCAATGGTATGTGAAGCCAGGCATCATTACCAGTGGAAAGAACTGGGTTATGAATGACTTTGACCACTGTCACTCTGTGGTGGTTTGAATGGGTATGACCCCCATATAGATCCATGTGATTGAATGCTTGGCCAATAGGGAGTGGCACTATTAGGAGGCGTGGCCTTGCTGGAGTAGGTGTGGCCTTGTTGGAGGAAGTGTGTCATCATGGAGGTGGGTGGAGGTCTTATTTGCTCAAGCTATGCCCAGTGTGGGACACATTTGCTTCTGCTGCCTGTGGATCAAGGTGTAGAACTCTCGGGCTGGAGAGATGGCTCCATGGTTAAGAGCACTGGTAGCTCTTCTAGAGGTCCTGAGTTCAACTCCCAGCAACCACATGGTGGCTCACAGCCATCTATAATGGGATCTGATGCCCTCTTCTGGTGTGCAGTCATACATGCAAATAGAGCACTCATACAAAAAAAAAAAAAAGATATAGAACTCTCAGCTCCTTCTCCAGCACCATGTCTGCCTGCATGCCATCATGATGATAATGGACAAAATCTCTGAAACTGTAACCCAGCCCCAATTAAATGTTTTTCCTTTATAAGAGTTGCCGTCGTCATGCTGTTTCTTCACGGCATTAGAAACCCTAACTAAGATACACTCAATAGCCTGAGCTAGCCAGGCTTTATTCTCAAGTGTGTAGTTCAATTGATCCGCAGTATACTCCCAGAGCTAAGAACTGTCATAATCTGAGAACAGTTTCATCACCCAAAAAGAAACAGACTCACCTGTCACTTCTGTCGTCCCTGCTGTCACTCACATTAGGCAATAATTACTTCTTGTCCTGGCTAGCTTTATCTGTCATCTGAGAATGGAGTCTCCATCGAAGAATTGCCCAGGTCAGATTGGTCTGTGTGCATGCATGTCTGTAGGCAATGGTCTTGATTGATGCAGGAGGGCCCAGCCCACTGTGGGCAGCACCATTCCCTGGGCAGGTGGTCCTGGGCTATTAAAGAAAGCCACCTAAGCACAAGCTGGCCTGTGAGCCAGCAAGCAGTGTGTCCTTCATGGTTCCTGCTTTATTTCCTTGGCTGTGTGTGAGTTCCTTGGTCAGTAAGCAGGCTTGCATTCAAGATCCTGCCTTGAGTTTCTGCCCTGACTTCCCTCAGTGATGCACTGTGACCTGAATGTGTAAGCCAAAATAACTCTTTCCTTCCCCAAGTTGCTTTTGTTTTATCAGAGTGTTTTATCATGGCAAACAGAAAGGAGGCTAGAACACTCCTCTTTTTGTTCTCCTGGATGGACCCTATAAAGAGCCCTACAATATGTAGTTCTCCTGAGCTTTCTTTCATCCTTCATAATGTCTAAGATCTATTCACATTATAGCACATGTTAGCATATAGTTCTTTTTTGTGGCTGAATAATATTCCATCTTGGGACAAGACCACAACTTGCTTATTCATCCATAGACATTCAGGCTATGTCCACTTTAGTGTTATTATGGTGAGCCCAGAAAAGTTGCATGTAATTTAAAAAAACGCTTTACACTTACTTATTTTGTATGTGGAGGGGTCATGCCACAACATGTATGTGGATGCTTGAGGATGTCCTGCAGGAGTTGGTTCTCTCCTTCAGCCATGTGGGTCCCAGATTGTCAGGCTTGGTGGCAAGATAAAAGTGACAGTGTTACCTTTATCATGTCCACCCTCATGGATTTTTTTTCCCTCTCGAATGTTGAGATTAAAGTGTGTACCATGCCCATTACATGAGAGTTTTTGTGTGAACTTCTGTTCTTTAGAGTGACTATATGTAGCTGTGGAAGTTGTGCTGAGGGGCAAGCTAGCAGTGTCTGTCAGCAATGGCGATAACCAAACACACTGAGCGAGGCAAATTCCTACCATCTGTGAAGCAGACATGGTGACCAGCTCTCCTCTATTTCTCCATCCCTTCTAAGACTCTGAGTGACATGTGACCCATCTCTAGCCAGGTTGGATCATGAGGCAGGGATCCCTCAGAGTATGTCAGCTGTGGCTTCAGCTGCCATCATCTGTGACGTCTAAAAGAGCGTGCTCTCCCTGGCTCCTCACTTTCCTGTTTCTCACTCAGATCCCCCTGTCTCTGTCTTACCCCAGATGTAGCCTATGGTCCAAGCACTTCCATAGCACCAGGGGACTGACCAGAAAGGTAGAGTCTCTAAACGTCAGAACACCGATGCTTCACCTGACTTCCATTAGAGTCACACGTGACAGCTGTGCTTGGAAGGATCTAGAAGAGGCAATGTGTCTGGGTTTTCAATTCTTGCCTGTGTGTCTCCAGGCAGGAATGGAGACAGTGATGTGTCAAGAATGGGGAACGGAGAGTTCACACGAAAACTCACCTGTGGGCTCGGTGTGGTGCACACCTTTTAATCTCAACACTCAGGAGGGAAAAAACCCTGGAGGGTGGGCAAGGTCCTACTCACCGTCCCTTCCTCGTGGGGCCTCTGTGTGAGGAGCCTCTGCTCTGTGCTGCTGCAGAGTCCCGGTATTCTGCCTTCCCCACCAGGATGGACTGAACCTCAGAAGTCATGAGCCCCAATGAATCCCTTCCAATCGCTTTTGTCAAGCATTTTGATGCATTAACGAGAGACGTAACTAATATAGGTAGGACGTCTGCTCAGGGCATGTGTGTGCACACGTGGTAGCTGTAGACAGGGGCAACCATCCCTGCTGGAGTCTCGGGGAGAAGGGAACTAGGTTTGCAAAACCCTCTTGCTGAAGAGTCCCGTTGTGTACTCTACATGACTGAATATTACCCTTCCTCTAATTCAGGTCCACGCAGAGCCTCAGCCTGCGACCCTGTTTGGAATTCGGAGTGTTGTAAGTACAACTAATGAACATGATTAATCCCAAACCCACTGAATCTCCCATCTCTTGTTGTTCAGCCTGCTTACAGGGCATCTTTGCCGGCAGTAGGAGATCCGTATTTGTCAACTGACATCACCCCTCTGTGTCTTGGCTTCACTATGTCTGTGTGCACCCCGTGTGCCCCCACACTTTCACCACTGGTGCAGTGGCCCCTTCTCTCTGTGGCTGAAGGGAACCTCAGCTAGTCCCAGCCCTCTGCGGGGTCCCCACACACCACAGTTTCCGGCGCCTCCTAGGACATTTAAAGGATAGCAGACCTGATAGGAGAAAGAGAAAGCTTGACCCTCAGCTTAATCTGGACTTAAAAAAAAAATCAATGAAATTTCGCAGTCTGCTTATTTCCTCCTACCTAGTGACTTTTTTTTTTTTTTTTGGACAGGGGAAGAAAAAGGCTTTTGGATAAAACATTTTGGCTGGTAGAAAATAAATTGGAAAAAAAATGCCGTCCTGTGTCTCATTCTCTGAAATGTAATCTAAGGTTCTACCCAACCGCAAAGTGGTGCTGAGGCCTCTGTCTCTGTCTTCTTCGAGTCTCTCTTGACACAAGTTTGTCCAGGGAGCCTGTCCACCTGTGAGTAGAATTCAGCTCTCAGAGCCCCGAATTCCCCAGGTTCACTTAAGTTTTTGCTGTCTAGAAGTTAACAAATAAAACCTCTGACAGCAAACTTTTTGGAAGCTCCATGCAGCATCCTACAACTCAACCTAAGAGGGCTGTAGCTAAATGACCAGGCACTGTGCAACCTGGAGGAAATGTGCCCGCTTTACAAGCTGACATGCTGGTGGCATCTGGTCTCTGTTCTCTTATGACACGGTCTTCCACGGTTGTGCAGGGAGGGGTAAATGGATCGTGCACGTGACCCAGCTGTGTGTGCAGTGTGCACAGGAAACTCATCTCTGTGGCCCCATTGCGTTTAGTTTTTGTTTCACTGTGTCCTGGTCCATGTCACGTTCACACCTGTCTGTCTGTATCAGTCTTCACGCCCAGACTTCTCTCTGCATTTCATCTCCTGTGGCTCCTATCGCAGATGCCCCGAGAGGCTCAGGTCAAGCTGTGTTCTTCTAAGTGGCTTTCATTGACCTCCTTGATCAGCTCCCAGCCTCATCAAAACTTCTCTGAGCACCATCTACCTCTTTTTCCTTAATATTTTTGGAATTTTCATACATATATACAAAATGCGTCTTGATCACATTCACCCCTCTTCACACTTACTCCCCACTTCAACTCTTCCCATATCACCCATATCAAATCCTTTCTAACTTCAGGCCTTCTTTTTGTATTTATTTATTTATTATGGAGTCCAATTAGTGCTGCTGATATATTCACAGGTGTAGGGTCATCCACTGGGACCTACCAGTGACCATACTCCGAAAGAAAAGCGACCCACCTACCCCCAGAAGTAATCAACTACTAACAGTTCCTCAGCGACAGCTGTGGCCCCAGGAATTCCTTTCCCCTCCATGTTGGAGTGTTTAACTGGCTTGATCTCATGAAGGTGATCACAGCTACAGTGTTCATGTATGCAACACTCACATCATGTCCAGAGGACAGCATATCACAGCTTCCTCCCTGCCCTCTGTTCTTACATTCTTTCTGCCTGCTCTTCCTCCGTGTTCCCCGAGCCTGTAAATGTCTATGGCTGAGCACTCAGTCTCCTCTTCTCAGTCCTGTCTCTCTGCATTAACTACTACCCATTGCAATAACTTCCTCTCTTTGGGAGCAGCACAAATCTAAGGGTACAAACATAAACTATTTAGAAGGCAATTTGACAATATGAACACTTAAAAAAATCATTATCCGTAGGTCCTCCCTAGGACCTATGACTTCCCTAGTCATGGAGTTTTGACCATCTTTATGGTACCAGGCAGGAATTACCTCCTGTGGAGTAGGCCTCAATCCAGTCAAGAGAGCAACTGGTTACCCTATCAACAGTCTTACCACTGGTTCACCAGCTGGCTTATCTTGCCGGGCAGGTCAGTATTGTAGCATTCAAAGGCCTTTGATGACTCTTCTTCCTCAGCAGCCTGCATAGCACCTTCTGAAACTATGAAAGCATGGTATGTTGGTGGGTATTTGTAATTCTTGGATTGGGGGTTGCTGTGGCTGGAGGATTGCTTCAAGTTTGAGGTCAGCCTGGGCTACATATTGAGTTAAGAGTCTAGCCTGGGCCGGGCAGTGGGTGGCGCATGCCTTTAATCCCAGCACTCGGGAGGCAGAGGCAGGCGGATCTCTGTGAGTTCTCGACCAGCCTGGTCTACAGAGAGAGATCCAGGACAGGCACCAAAACTATACAGAGAAACCCTGTCTCAAAAACAAACAAAACAAAATAAACAAACAAACAAAGAGTCTATCCTGAACCACAGAATGCAACTCTATCTCAAAAAGCTTTTTTTTTTTTGTTTTTTTTTTTTTTAGAACAATGTTTATAGGCTCCTTAAAATTTAAAATTAAGCTGAGGCTCTTGTTTATAAATATAAGCTCTGAGAATTCAAACACACACACAAAATTATGTACAATGCTGAAGATGAGGACATCCTTACCTCATAAAGCAAATTATTCATTTCTCTTTGTGCAAGGAGAGGAGTTTTTTTCAGACTCTTTTATTTCTTTGGCTTTTCTTCATCTCCTGAATGCTGTGTAGTGGATCTGAATTTCTTTTCCATTACTCAAATTCCATTTTAACCCAAGATAATATATGTAAAGCTTGCATTCACATGATAATTAAGACCATCCTCTTTGGATACTGATTCCTGGCTCTGTTACATTCCAGCTGTGACCTTAAAGAGGACACTTTGAGAAGAACTCCTCGTCAGAAATAAGGCTCACACTTTTGTGCTGGGTCCATAACTGGACAAGGTTTGACACTTAATATAGAATACAAGCCCACTGGACAGAGTCTCTTATTACTTCTTCTGTAGTGAATACTGGTGTTAATAAAGATGTGAAGGTCTCCTTGTTAACTCGAGAAGTATTCTATTCATTTTGATCCTCAGGAGCTTCCACATTTTCTTTTGACACAGAATCTCTCACTGGCCTCTAATTTGCCAAGTAGGCTAGGCTCGCTGGCTATCAAGCTTACAGTTCCATCTGCCTCCATTGTGCCTACGAGCATGTGCCAACATCCCCAGCTTTATAAAATGGTGAGTTCTGGGATGGGGAAGTCAAACTCGGGTCCTCATGCTTGCCTGGCAAGTGATTTACCAACTGAGTCATTACCCCAGCCCAGCCCACCACATTTCTAAAAGACCATGAGGTGAGTGGCTAAGTCTGTCTAGGAATAGGAGGTAACACCAGAGTAGCTGTGTGGTCCACACCTGTCTGCAGTTTTCCACCTCTGCCTTTGACTGACAGCCTCCTAGTCTCATTCATGACCTCACCCTTTACAAGCAAAGGTACAGCCAGTCAGTTGGTGCTAAGTGGATTACGGGTCCAGCAGCCTCAAGACAAGGTGACCCTGTTAGATTCTATGACTAGAACCAGATGAAAAACATCTGCATTATGCCGGGCAGTGGTGGTGCACGCCTTTAATCCCAGCACTTGGGAGGCAGAGCCAGGCGTACCTCTGTGAGTTCGAGACCAACCTGGTCTGCAGAGTGAGATCCAGGACAGGCACCAAAACTACACAGAGAAACCCTGTCTCGAAAAACAAAAACAAAAACAAAAACAAAACCCCAAAAAACATCTGCATTAAAAAAAAAAAAAGATTCTTTTGAAAGGTGAGCTGACACATGGGTCCTTGGGTCAGTGTCCTGAGTTTGCACCCAGTGATGGTCTGACTTTATACCAAGAAACAAGCTGTGCTGAGCTGGTGCTGGGTAGAGAAGTCAGGGAATCCTTGAGGACAGGTATGATGACTGAAGGTCTGACACCAGAAACCCTCACTCTCCAAGTGAGGTCACATTCGAGTCTTAAGTTTGCATTAAGAGAGATGGACGAATATGGGCAAAGATTCCCAGTGACTGAAATAACCAACAGGAAGGTTGGTCTCTTTCTAGTTTCATGAGTGTTGTGTGGTGCACACATGGGTGCTTGTTTGTTTGCATGTCTGTGGGTGTGCATGCACGTGTGCACGTGGAAGCTGTAGGATGATGTCACCAATCATCCCTCATTACTCTTTCACCTTATTCATTGAGGCAAGGCCTCTCAATCAAAACCAGAGCTCACTGATATGGTGTGTCTCCATAGCCAGCTTGCTTTAGTGAATCCTGTGTCTCTGCCTTCTGAGGCTAGAACTGCAGGTGGGCCACCATGCCCACCCAGCATTTACATGGACTCTGGGGATCTGAACTCTGATCCTCAGGCTGACACAGGAAGTGTTTTAACCACTGAGCCATCTCTCTAGAGAGACTTTAATGACAGTTGTCACTCATTGGGTCCCTGGGATACGGGTTGTCATGGTTACTACTGATGACCTCACCAGGTTCTAGAATCCCCTTGGGGACAAATCTCCGGGCGCGTCTGTGAGAGAGTGTCTGGCCTGGAGTAGCTGAGGAGGGAAGACCCACCTTGAAAGTGGGCAGCGCCATCCCACGGGCTGGGGTCCCAGACTGAATACAGAGGAGAAAGTGAGCCGAGACCCGCATCCACGTCTCTCTGCTTCCCAACTGGGTGTGACCAGCTGCCTCAAGCTGCCCTGCTGTGACCCTGAGAACAGGTAGGTGACAGTGGGTAGGAGATAGAATTTGTACATCATCCGAATGACTCTAGATCTGGCCAGAAAGAAAGCGAGGGAGGGGGCAAGTGTGTTGTTTCTCCTTTAACAGGTGAATTCTTCAGCAGGCCTGTACCAGTTAGGACTGGAGGACAGGAAGTCAATGGAACAAGAAAATCCCATGAGACACGGACTTGTGAAGCCATGGCAAGCGTTTTAATGACAACTACCACCGCAGGTATAAATAAATAGCTTTGGAAAATCTATTGTAAAGGCTACAAACAGATGTGTCAAAGGCCCAACCAAAGTCACTAGGCTTCCAGGACCTTTTCTTAGCTACTGATATTAGAATAGAAAAAAAATTAAAACAATGGCCATCCCCTGGGATGTCTATGAGGGAGGGCTGCTCTGCTGAGGGTCACAGTACTGTGTGTCCTCGCCCTCAGCTGATGGACAGGGAGCGCCAGGCTCTGGACGTCCTAGGAGTTCCTCTGCGACCTCCTGTCTCATGCGCACACTCTGCTTTGAGTGGGTGTGTTACTATGCTGTGCTGGTGCACAGTTGTTCAGAGCCACGGTTTGATTAACAATCTAACATAGATTTTTTTTTTTATCATTTTGAGTTGATGCTGGTTCACTCTGCCCAAGAAAATCAGACAACTCAACTCTACCCCAAAATATCTTTTCTGTTTGTTTAGTACAGTGTTGGCTGTTCCTTGTGGTCGACATGGCCTGTCTGCCTGACTCTGAACACCCTGTGCTTATGGATTGGGCTAGCATCTCTCTACATAGAGGCATCCCTATGTCCATACTGATGGAGACACTGAGTCTCTGACCTCATAAGGAGTGGGCGAGTGTCACAGGCTACGCTCTGTTCTCCTGGCCACATCCTATTTCAGACAGCTGTGAACACAGTTTCACCCACTAGCCTGCCCCAACTGATGATGAATGTGGGGCTCGCTCTCCCCATGGAAGGAACTGAGCACTTCCTATATTGTTAAAAAACAAACAAACAAACAAAAATGAACAAAGCCAGAAAGTGTCAACAAAGCAGGAGAGAGATAAAAACAGGTTCATGTTACAACATAAAGATTGAACTTGGGGTTGGGGATTTAGCTCAGTGGTAGAGCACTTGCCTAGCAAGCAAAAGACCCTGGGTTTGGTCCTCAGCTCCGAGAAAAAAAAAAAAAAAAAAAAAGGATTGAACTCACTAAGAGAAAAAAAAAACCCTATCTAATGAATAGAAATATAATTTATATTTCATTTAGGAAAATATACCACTTGGTCCTCAGAAATAAACATGAAATTAAATCAAATGGAAGCCTTAGGACACAAAAAAGGAGGTATGGAAGCAAGAAGAGATATGGAATCCAATGTAAAATTTTCATTCTTCCTAAGAGGTGACCGGTATTCAGATGTACTTCCTGTCTTGGGCACCAGGCTGATAGACACAGGCTGTCCTCAGAAACATGAAGATTGAATTAAAAAGGAGGCTGCTTCTTAGCAAGCCCTATTTTTTTTACATTTTGTTCCTTTATTAGAAATATAAACCAACAGTCATTTGTGTCTTTTTTATTTGTCTTTTTTGTATTTTTTTAACAAATATTTTTGGTAGCTTGTCTGCAGTGTATTTTGATTCATAAAATAACCCTCTCACCTCTGAGCAGAGAAGTCTTGGATCCACTCTGCCTCCCTGCGGAGTCAGATTCACACTTCTGGAACCCATCCTCAATGGCTAAAAAAAACCCCCTTTAATATAAAAACACCCCTTCCCCACTTCTAAACTGCTAGCTGGTATTTTGTAGGCTCCGGGTCGTCCTCACTCAGTCCACCGGGAGCTCCCTCCATCCAGCTACTCTGCTGAGGGAAGGAAGAAAGGAGGACACTGTCCAAGCTGAAGAGGTGGCCAGAGCACTACACGTTGTCTTGGAACTTCTCCAGGTAGGTTCTGAGTTCCTTGGACACGCCCACCTCTAGGTCCTGGCAAACCCACTTTATGTCATCTTCAGCGCCGAGGATGGAGTTCACTGTGGGGCAGCTGTCCTCGGGCGGGATGGCGAAGGTGGCAAACTTCACCTTCTTCATCTTGGAGGTGGGTGAGTTGGCAGGCTCCTGCCTGAGCTCCCTGCCCTGCCGCCCCCCAGAGCCCGGTGGCCTGTGGACCTGGCTCTGCATGTGCTTCTGGGAGCCGCCATTGAGAAGCAGGTGGTTGTTCTCTTCGCAGCCTCCCAGCCCTCGGTCTATGATGGTCGTGTGCTCATCCTGGGGCGGGGACACGTCCCCAATGTTCTCCAGGAGCTCTGCCTCATTGCCCAGCCACACCCAGTCATGAGAGTGCGTCATGGACGCCTGGCCTTCTAGAGGCACCTGCTTGTGCCTATACTTGAAGGCAAAGGTGGCGCAGTTAATGAGAAAGACAAGAATGGCCAGGCAGAAGACCCCCAGGAGGGCGTACATCCCAATCTCCAGGTCACTCAGGCCATGGGTGGTCTGCATCAGACCATTCTCCTCCAATGTGCTGCCAGCCTTGGGGAGGTCCACATGGGCTGGGAAGTTGGTGAAGTCTATGGGGATGCTGTGTAGCCTGGCCCCATCCAGTCTACCACTCTTCCCCACTTTGTTATCCAGCAGGGACTTGGCAGTGGTGGTGGCGCTCATCAGGGTCCCTTCCTCGCGATCCCCAGGAGAGTTGCCATGGTAGCGTTCATCCTGGCCTGGGCGTTCCAGGTCCTGAATCTTCTGCCGGCGATCACTGGCGTGGTTCTTTATCCCCTCCTCATCCTTATCTCCGGTCTGGCTGGAGTCAGCATCGTCCCATCCAAACTTGACGCCCACGTGGCCGATGCCCACAGCCAGCACACTCTTGCGTTTGGATTTCTGACAGGCCTCAGCGATGGACATGTCCACTCGGAGCAGTGGGCCCTGGCCTTCTCCTTCAGCCACCACAGTGGGCCACCAAGGTGAGAGGGGATGTGGGATGGACACAACAGCCTCATCCAAAGAGGTGGCAGTCAAGGAGAAGTCCTTGTTGTCATAGATGTCCAGGGATGTCACTGAGCCGTCACTGAATTGGAGCCATGTGCTGACTATAGCTTCCTGCAGGGACAGAGACCATGAATACCACTTGGGGGGTGCCTTATCTCCAGGGACCCATCCTAGAACAACACCAAAGACATAGGAAAGGTGACATGGAGTCCTGATCTGGTGCCCATGTCCTGAGGAAGCAAATACGCTTTCCATCAGAGAGATATCCTAATACAGCTCCAGCATAAGCCATGTGCAGAAAACACACACACAGTCCTGGACCAGCTTTTTGTTATCTGCCAATCGCTTATTCCTGGGCTCCATTAGCCTCATAGGACAATGGGGACTTGTAGAGGTGGGAAACTGAGGCAGGAAATTCTATCAGAGCCAAAGGCCTGAAACTGGAAACTACGGGCTTGGAATGTGGTTAAATTGGTAACATGTTTGCCTAGAGTCCAAGAAGTCCTGGGTTTGACTCCTAGTACTGCCTAGACTAGGTGTTTCGGTGCTTGGGAGGGTGTTGGAAGAGGGAATATCAGGAGCTCAAGGTCATCCGGGGGGTATATGAGACACCATCTCACAAAAGAGAAAGTTTCTCTTATCTTCTGTGATGGCTAATCTTGTTTGTCAACTTGACGACACCCAGAATCAACAGAAGCCCACTGGGCACTCTTGGGAGGAACTTTCTTAATCAGCTTATTTGAAGCAGGAAGACCCACCCTAAACCTGGGCCACACCTCTAGTGGCAGCCCACATAAAAGAACAGGGAGGAAGGAAGCTTTGCTTTTTGCCTGCTTGCCCTCACCAGGGTCTTAAAGGTGCCTTGTGCTTTGTAGGAGAAACAGAAAAGCAAGATTATCTTCTCTTTGTATGACCTGATGAGACATGGCACACTCTTTGAAGCACTGTCAGGTGGGCAGCAGTGACATGACCATGCCACCTGGTGGGTTCAGCTCAGCTGCATTCAGACAGACCAAGAAAGCTCAGGCCAGTGTCATGGGCTGATCCATTAAGAAGACCTGTAATTGTTCAGTCAAGGCCCAAACAGACATGAAAACTCTTCCACTGTGGAGAACAGGGAAGGGAGTTTTAGAGTTCCTGGCCGGGAAATGCCCTGGCTCCATCTTCATATGCCTGATATGTTCTCAGTAAGCACAGACATTGCCTACTGGACAGCCCAGGGACAATACAGTGCAGTGATGGGTACAGATCCACCTAGATGAGACGCTCTAGGACATTTTCCTCACCTTCAGCTCTGTGGACACAGCATTACCTTCTGGGTTCCCAGGACAAACCTGGAACTCTTGAGATACTAAGGGGAATCACTGTATGCACATTAGGGGTCAGCTGCCGCTCAGAGGATACCACTCTTGCAAAACAGATGCCACTACAGCAAGTTTAACCAGTGTGTCCCTCAGCTATCAGGTTAGCAAGAAGTCTGCAGAGCCCTGCTGTGCGGGAGACCCAGGGATCAGCCACGGCCAAAGCCTCGTGGTCAGCCGTACCCAGAACAGCTATGCTCAGCCTTTCCCTAAAGGCTCATGGCTTCCCTCATCACCAGACCTGTCCTGATTGTGGGAGCATCTCCGGTTGCTCACCTGGCCACACTCATCTTAGACTCTATTGCTGCAGAAAGAGGAGGCAGTGGGAGCCTCTTTACATATGATGGGTTGAAAAAAAATCTATTTCCTCTCTGCCACTGGTGGAAAGAAGAAACCCATATTGGGTCCTGGGCTGGTGTGACACTGCCCGTGTGGCCCAGGGAGTGTGCCCCAGGGAAGGCAAGCCGAGAAACAGACTAGAAGCTGGACCCAAGTGAACAAACCACATGGAGCTCCTCAGGAGCAGAGCAAGGTGAGACAACAGCTGCACCAGGCTCCCCCGATAAAAGTGAGACCCCACTTTCTGTGGGTAGGCAGCAGGTGCCGCAAAGGTGCTGTTAAAAGTACACACAGGAGGTGTGTGGGATGGCTCAGTGGATCAAAGTACTGGCTGTGCAAGCCTGATGAGACGAATTCAATCTCAAAAACGCATGTCAAGGTGACAGGAGAGAGAACAGACTCCTTAAATTTATCCTCTGACCTCCACACGTTCACTATGGAGCGCGCGCGCGCACACACACACACACACACACACACACACACACACACACACTACTGCTGGTGCTGCTCTCTCTCTCTCTCACACACACACACACACACTACTGCTGGTGCTGCTCTCTCACACACACACACACACACACACACACTACTGCTGGTGCTGCTGCTACTACTACTACTACTACTACTACTACTAACTACTACTACTACTAATTTAAAAACCAAGATGATCAGGCTAGTATTAGAGATGCAGGAACAACCGGAAAAGACTGGATTAAAAATAAACCAAGGAAAAACCAATCACTAATGAAATAAAAGGACAAAGGAGAAATAAAGCAGAAACTACACTATGAGACCAGAGGTGAGCGGGGAAAGGCAGAGATGTGTGGAGACCTTCACAGAATTTCTAGAAATAGAAAACTGAGCAGGGTGTGTTGGCATAGGCCTGCAGTCTTGGAACTTGGGAGGTGGAGGCAGGAGGATCGAGAGTTGGAGGCCAGCCTGGGTACATGAGACCCCCCCCAACTCAAGTTGCGGTATGGCAAGTGAGTAAATCACTTGGGATGCTTTATACAGCAGACAAGACATGACTGAGGAGAGAGCTGGCTCACCAGCCAACACAGCCAACGTGTTTACTCAGGATCAGGAAGAAAGAAAAGACAAGACAGGCAGATGGGGATGAAGAAAGGGGAGCAAGAATAGCCAGTGGTCTAGCTACAAGTTTCAGCAGGAAATCGGAGTGAGCCAGGCAATGTTCTAGAATGTTCTAGAACATTCTAGGCCATGGTGACTGCAATCCAACATGAAGGCAACTGGCAGCTGTGAAGAGATGACTTCGGGTGATGCTGTTTGGGCTCCTGGATCTGGCTGGACCTGAAGGCATGAGTGCCTGCCCACAGGCTACTCCATTCTGTTGAGGTCAATTGAGGCTGTGTCTCTGCTGTTTGGAGCAGAAAGCCCAGAGTTGAGTTCTGTGGAGCAAGAGGACTGCCCTTGCCTCCACTACCCACCCCCAACCCATTTTAAAGCACGAGGACCATTTTATTAGAGTCTGACAGAAAAATACAGGGCAAGCAAGTTGTAAAAATTGGCAGCTGCCAGAAAGAGGGAGAAAAAAAAAAGGAGAGAAACGCTTATCTTTTGAGTTAGGGTCAACAATGGAAGTCTGCAAGCAGCTATCTGTGAGGTGTGGGTTTTAAGAAAAAAAAAAAAAAAGCAAGAAAGCTCAGAGTGTGAAGGCTGGGCACACTTCGGATTTTGTCCAAAGATGAGGGAAAAAAAAGGGTCAAGAGGAATAGTTCTGCTTTAGAGTTAAGAGTTTGAGTCTGCGCTAACTTGAAATCTCATGACGGTGTAGGACAATTATCCTGCCACTCAGCAGCGATGAGCTCAGCTTCCCACCAGCAGCTTCGTGTTTATCTTATTCATCTCTGCTCAAGGGCATCCTCCGGCTTGGGAACCTGAGTTCTTGGGTGAAGTCAGAAATGCCAAGGAAGTCACACCCACCAGGGGACAGTCCTGGATGAACAATGGATAGGTGTTGTTATCCTGAGCCCAGCTCCCTGGTCCTTAGAACGGGGTACATCCCTGGCCTTTTCTGCATGGTCTCTCTAGCGGCCGCAGTGGGTGAACTTAGCTTCATCAGTGGCCGAGTGGGTGACATAGCCTTCCTGCCTTGCACACTGTCTGCTTTGCCTGCAGAGGGGCCTTCATTGTCCATATGAACCAGGAATCATTGCTTCAGCCTCAGCTTGTGAGAAAATTGACGTGGACAGCATGCGGCCCTACGCCTTTGAGTTCTACACTTGGCGCTCCATCTGAGCACCCAATAAGCCCCCTTCTCATGCTTACACCACCCACCAGAATCCCAGGTAACTCATTTCTTATTTTTCTACCCAAGGTGAAAAACAAGCAAGGCTCATATTCTTCTGGATTTTCAGAATAGAAGCTATTAATCACACACACACACACACACACGCACGCACGCACGCACGCACGCACGCATGCATGCACACACACACGTACGTGTCTGCCTGTATTTTCTTAGGGCGGAGATGAAATGCTATTCATTGTGGCTGGCTTCTCATCATGAATTAATTTTTCTCCCCACACCTGGATGGAGAAGGAAGTTAAAATAAACCAAGCCCCCGCTTGAAGGACAAACGCTGGATTGAAACTCCATCAGCTCTGCCTTGTGAGTGAGATCTGGTCCTTCTATCATCTCATTACCGCAAGGCTGGAAACTTCACTGGGGAATCCAACACACATCTCTCCCAAGATGACAAATGCCAAGTGACTTCAAATGACATGGTCACCAGTGATTTAGACCCTGCTTCTTTAGAGAGTCATGCCTGCAAATTGAAGACGCTCTATCTACGAGTCTCCTGCATCTGGGCTGGGCATCCAATTCTGCTGGTTGATGAAGACAGATGGGTCATGTTGGATGTAGGTGGTGGCTTCACCCTATATCCTAGAGGCTACAATGCCTGTCCATTCTAATCCATGGCCCATTCTTAGCAATGAGCTTCCAGCTTGACTTTTTCCTCTATTCCGTTGACTCTTATCTTTTGTCTTGCATGTGTGAAGGTTAGAAGTTGATATTAGGTGTCTTAATTGCTCTCCACCTTCGATTTTGATACAGGGTCTCACTAAGCCTGAAGCTTGCTGATTCAGCTATGTTCACTGGCCAGCAAGCGCCATGGGATCCTACTGTCCCCACCTTTTCATGGCTGGGATGACAAGCGTGTATCACTGTGCCTGGCTTGTTGTGGGTGCTCTAAGGATCTGAACTCAGGTGCTCATACTTGCAGGGCAAGCATTCTGCTAATCAGGTCACCTCTCCATCTTTCACTCTCTCCTTTACAAACCAGGGCACGCCACGTCAATTCCTGCCTTCAGGGAGAAGGGCAGAGGAGCCATTCACTCTGAACTGGAACGTGGCTGGAATGTCCTCCTAGTTTGTCTAAGTTGTCTAAGTTGATGTGCTGGGCAGGATGGCTTGTTTTTTTTTGTTTGAGACAAGGTTTCTCTGTGTAGTCCTGGCTAGGAGGGCTTTTCAAAGACAGCGTGGTGGGGTTTCCAGAAGCTGAGCGCAGGGTGAAAGAATGCCCCTCTCTGTGTTACATGGTACAGTTCTTTGTGGGACAGAGATGGCTTCTTGGGCTACCTAGCCAGGGGATGGTGGAGTTACAGTCTCCAAACTTTAAAGTCACCAGCTCATGCTGCTGGTGGGAGAGGGTGTGAGAGCCTCGGGAAGACTCTGTTGTGGGTGAGAGAGGTGGAGAAGTCAGGGGAGAAGGAACTGATAGCCATGAGCACCTGAGGGAGGCACCTAGACAATTACAATAACTGCCCAAGAGATGGAGACCTCAGTCGTCCACAGCAAGAATCTTCCTCCCAAACAGCAATGACCCTGGAAGTAGATCCTTCCTTGGATGAGAAGTCAGCATTGTGACACCTTGAATGCAGGGCCCAGCTGAGCTTCCACAGCCCTGGGACAGTGTTACAGTAAGCTGTTAAGCAGTCATGACTGTTACATGGCAGTAGCTAGCTGATACACCCATGTGTGCAGTGTACCATCCCAGGGTCCTTCTTGGAGCCCACAGCAGGGATGATGTGGTCACGTGGATTTCACATAGCCTGTGTCACCTGTCTGTACCACTAACTCAGCCGTAGAGACAGAAGAATAGGCAGCTTGTGTCTGCCAGTAATGCAACCCTGCCATGGCATCTGGGATTTTCTGGTCTTCCCTAGGAGCACCAAACCTTCCTGGCTTTGCGCTGCCTGCCCCCGATGGTCACTGTGTCTTAGTACATCTACTCCCATGGACACTTCTGTTCCTATTATGCTATGTGAAGAACTGTAACCTCCACAGCTTCCTTGTCAGGTCTAGAGCTTGTCGCCTGTCCCAGCCACGGCAGGCCAAACTCCTAGCATATCCTATCCACAGCATTGTTTAACAGGAGCTTCCCTGCAGCCCGCCAACTTCTCCTAGCTGTGTGTCACCCATGGGAACCAGCTTTAAAGCCAAATGCCAGAGCCAACATGGGGCCTGCCCTGGTGGAGTCCTGAGGTCCCCACGGCTTCTGCTCTTAACAGTGATGGATAGTGACTGTCACTCATGGAGGGAACGGTGACAGAGACATTTTTTTTGGTATCATGCAATAGTTGATTCTAATTTAATTCTCAAACATGAAATGAAGTGGTTCCCTCTACAGAATGAGGTCCTGCGGCTACCCAGGTCGAGTCCTCCCAGAGCTCTGCCTCCAGAATCTTCTTCAGTGCAGAAGTGTGTGGGACTCCATGTTCCCTTTCTTCCTACCAGCTCCCAGGCTCCACTTCCTTGCAATGGTATTTGCTGCGAACCTACCATGCATAGCAGCAAAGGGTCAGTTCTGCAAAGCACTGCCCCCATGGAAAGTTATCCTGCAGCCCCCTTTCCATAAGGTCAAAAGCAAACAGAGGAGCGGAGCACACATTAATAGCAACTTCAGCAGTTGTAGTGACTGTATAATGGCAGTGGCGGAGGAGGCAGAGATCGACCAGGCTGTGAGGATGGCATTAGTGAGCAGAGGGGGGTTGAAACCATGGCTGGAAAGGGGCCAGGGCAGTGTTTAGGGGTGAGTGTGCCCATGGGGACACATCTCAGACCAGAAGGACTGCAAGGGTAGAAGCCCAGAAGGGCTTTGTAGGAGGGGGCATGTGAAGCCCATGGGAGCTTGAGAGAGATGGAGCCAGGGAGTTGGGGACAGAGAGCAGGCTGGGCTGCCCCTGCTGGGGTATGAGGGCCCCAGAAGGACTGGGGGTCATTAGGGACATTAGAGGGAGCCCTTGATGTGGTCTGCACAGTGCCTCCTCAGCCCAGGAAAGGACATTGAGGGGGGAGTGGGAGGATGTTGTGGGGGTGGGGTGATGGGTGGGAGTTGGGTGAGGGGTGGGAGTGGGAGGATGT
>CABHPP010148940.1:0-36522 GCA_902168425.1 Peromyscus attwateri | reverse complement strand
CTTCTGGTTCTGCGTTTTGATTTATTGAATTAGTGGTCCACTGAATAAGAATGATGAGAATGGGCATTTATGCTCCATTCCCAATATGAGAGGAAACACATTTAGGCCTTTACCATAAATGTAAAATTCTTTGGGGGGGGGAGTTGAGACAAGGTCTTGACAGGGGGTTGAAGACAGGTTGTCTTGGAACTTGCTATGTAGACCAGGCTAGCCTCGAACTCACAGAGATCCACCTGTACAGACTTGCATGCAATCATAACACCCATATACATAAAATAAAAGTAAACCTTAAAAAAAGGAAATCATGACCTCCCTTCAGTCTTAATTTCCCATTCATTCCTGGAGGGCGGTTTCACTGGGTTCAGGAATCTGGCTGTAGAGTTCTTTCAATAATTGGAAAATACCATATTTTCCTTTACCAGGTCCGTTCTCTTCCATCATGCTCTCTACAGGTTCCTGTCTTCCTCAGTTCCTGGTTTACTTCTTTATTGCTTATTTTTCTGTTGCGGTGATAAAACACCATGAAGGGTTTATTCGGGCTTACGTTTCCAGAGGGAGGGTCCACGGTGGTGGGGAGACGTAGCAACAAGTAGCCAGCATAGTGGCCAGAGCTGGGAGTTGAGAGGTCACATCTTCAACCACAAACATGAGACAAAAGAGAACAAACTGGAAGTAGGGCAAAGGTATGAGCTCTCAAAGCTCAGCATCGGTGACGTTCTTCCTCCAGCAAAGCTGCACCTCTCATGTCCTCCCCAAACACCACCACCAATTGGGGTCCAAGTCTTCAAATACATTTCCCATTCAAATGACCCCAGTCAGCGTCTGTGGTGATATTGTGTTCCCCAAAATATTGTGCACCCTAATAAACTTATCTGGGGTCAGAGAACAGAGCAGTCACTAGATACAGAGGCCAGAAAATGGTGGCACTCATGCCTTTAATCCTAGCATTCCAGATGGATCTCTGAGTTCAAGGCCACACTGGAAACAGCCAGGCATGGTAACAAGAGCCTTTAATCCCAGGGAGTGATGGCAGAAAGCAGAAAGGTATATAAGGCGTGAGGACCAGGAACTAGTGCTGGTTAAGCTTTCAGGCTTCTAACAGCAGTTCAGCTGAGATTCATTCTGGATGAGGACTCAGAGGCTTCCAGTCTGAGGAAACAGGATCAGCTGAGGAACTGGCGAGGTGAGGTGGCTGTGGCTTGTTCTGCTTCTCTGATCTTCCAGCGTTTTACCCCAATACCAGGCCCTGGGTTTGTTTTTATTAATAAGACTCTTTAGGATTCGTGCTACAAGCATCCTCTTCCAAACACACATCAGTCTATTCTTGTTTCTCCGCGGACGCTGCCCAAGCTTCTGTACCCTGCTTCCTGCTTTCCCCCAGCACGAGGCTGTCTGAACACAGTCTGAGAATGGAGTTGTATGAGGAGAATTATGAGTGCCTATGAGAAAGTTCCAAGAAAACAAGACAAGAGTCTTGTGACCTCAGTTTCTTCAAACCACAGAACTGTTCCTGGAACGCACTTTTGTGCCCCTCCCAGATGCGGCGGACAGGAGTGAGTTCACTTCAGACTGTTCACTACAACTGACTATTGCTCATTGTTTACATGCCTCTATGGAGAAACATGTTTTTGCCACATGCAGCCTGTTCTTGTGATTGCATACTTTACTCAGATGACTCTTCTTAACCCTTGGAGTATAAATTGTCTGATGCTCCAAATAAAGCTGGCCATTGCGTGAGACTTTAGTCCACCTCACTTTTAGGCCCCACTCTCCCAGGCTCACACCGCCAATGACAGCGACAACCCCAGGCTCTAGAGATCTCTCCATATCCAGGCACAGAAACCCTCAGCTCTGCTCGTGGTTTCACGATCCAGCCTGCTTTGCATGACGACACTTCAGTGTTGTCCACCTTGTGCCCTTACAGATAATACTGTCATTGATTACACTGTCTCCAGGTCATTTGCCCCTGTGCCAAAAGCATCTGAAAAAAAAAAAAAAAACTGTAGACGTGAGGTTGCTAGGTTGGAGGCTACATGCGGCCATAGTTTTATTTTTGTGGTTCTTTCGAATGCAGTCCTGATCCTGGCCTGCCTGGCTCTCAGAAGGCCCTCCTGCATGGGATGGGACAGCTGATACACAGTTGACCACCACGGGCCAGGTCTTTAAGTTTTTCCTCCCGTTTTTAATTTTTTTTTTTTTTTTTTTAAGATTTATCATGTATACAGTGTTCTGCCTGCATGTACGCCTGCAGGCCAGAAGAGGGCACCAGATCTCATTACAGATGGTTGTGAGTCACCATGCAGTTCCTGGGAATTGAACTCAGGACCTCTGGATGAGCAGCCAGTGCTCTTAACCGCTGAGCCATCTCTCCAGCCTCTGTAGTTTAATTTTTAAAAAAATGTTGTGTGGCGGGTGGTGGTGAAACACGCCTTTAATCCCAGCACTCTGGAGGCAGAGCCAGGTGGATCTCTGTAAGTTGGAGGCCAGCCTGGTCTACAGAGTGAGGTCCAGGATAGGCTCCAAAGCTACACAGAGAAACCTTGTCTCAGGGAAAAAAAAAACAAAAAAACAAAAAGAGTTGTGTGTATGAGCATTGATCTGGCTTTTATGTCAGCTTTACACAAGCTAGGGTCATTTGGGGAAGAAATCTCAACTGAGTGAGAAAATACCCCCACCAGATTGTCCTGTGGGCAAGACTGTGCTGCATTTTCTTGACTGATGACTGATGTAGGTGGTGCCATATCTGGGCTGGTGGTCCTGAGTGCTATAAGAAAGGGTGAACAACTCTTGGGAGTCAAGGCACTAAGCAGCACCCCTCTGTGGCTTATACTTCAGTCCCTGTCTCCAGGTCCCAGCTTTGATCTCCTGCAGTGCCTTCTGAAGAGGATGGAGGAGAAGCTATAAGATGAAATAAACCCTTTCCTCCCCGAGTTGTTTGGACTGTGGTGTTTTATCACAGCAATAGAAACCCTAACTATGAAAAGGTGTTTTGCTTGCATGTATATCTGCACACCACTTGCACTTCTGATTGTAGCAGAGACCAAAAAAAAAAGAGGGTGTCAGATCCCCTGTAGCTGGAGTTAAGGATGGTTGTGAGGCACCATGTGGGTGCCAGGACTCAAGCCCAAGTCCTCCGGAAGAGCAGCAAGTTCTCTTAACCGCTGAGCCATCTCTCCAGCCCTGTTCCTCCCTATTAAATACTAAATGCATGTGTGTTTGTGTGTGTGCAATTCAGTGGTATGTACACATACATGTGGAGGTCAGAGGTCAACCTTGGGTGGTGTTCCTCAGGAGCCATCCACCTTGTTTTTTGAGGGTCTCTCACTGGCCTGGAACTCACCAAGTTGGCCAAGCTTGCCAGGGATCCTGCCATCACCCCCTTTTCCCATGCAGGGATCACAGGTGTGCACCACGACACCCAGCTGCTTTAATTGGGTTTAGGGTACAGAACTCACATCTTCATACCTGCAAAGAGCATGCTTTACCCACTGAGCTATAGCCCCAGCCTAAAAAGTAGTTTTTTAAATAGAGGACCACTTACTCTGAAGCTCATATGCATCTTCCTCCCTACAGTATGGAAGCTGTTGATTTTTTAAAATGTCTTCTTGGTCTTTGTGTGTGCATTCATATGTGTGCATGTGTGTGGGCTTTCAGGAGCTGTGAGATGGGCGCACATAGTGGTGCAGATTAAATCTATAATTTTTCTAGTACTGACACTTGGAGGTTTTATGTTGTTTTAGAAATCTCTCATTAGTATCCTCTAATCTGTGAACAAAACATAAAGGGGGTGTTTTCTTCATTGTGATTAATTAGCAATCTAGTTAGCCGTGAGATACAGAAAACGGGAACCTCTGGTGACTGTGCCCAAAGGCGCCAAACATCTCAGTGCTTCGGGCGAACACCAAGAGGGTCAATGGATTCATTCCCACATGAGATCACTCCCTGCTAGTAACACCGGGGCAGCTCCTATGGCTCCTGGGATGGCTCACTGTCTCCAATTCTTTCTCTGTCTTTGCCGGCTCGTTCTTCTGGCTACACTGTTGCACAGGTCGCTAAGTGTTTCCACCAAAGGAACTCAGAGCCGGCAGCACAGCCCCAGCCCATTCACAGGTGTGTCACCTGCCACGCAGAGGAGTGGAGCAGTACTTCCCCGGCCCCAAAGGAGAGAGAGCCTCTGCACCCTGGTCATGCTCCCAACCCCACATGCCTAGCAGTGTCCCTGTGTCCTCCAACCCAGCCGCAGCCCCGATGTCTGCAGCAGCCACTTCCAATGCTACCCGGTGTCCCCAACCCACCGCCCACCTCAGTGGCCACTAGCTAAGTTCTCTCTACCAAGTCTTCCCAAACTGCCTGCCTGGCCAGCTCTCCCTCATTAGCAGGGGATCCTGAGGAGTGGGGAGGGTCCCCCTACTCAGGACCCTGGCCTCCACATGTACCTGAGGCAGACAAAATCTCTCTCTTCCAGATCTCACCTTTCAGCATTTTGAAACTCAAGGGTGGACTCACAGGACACAGGAAGATTTTCACAGTTTTATCCTTGGTGTCAAGGTCACTGGAGCGGGGTGAGGGAAGCAGTTGGATCCCGGTTTGAGCCAAGTGTATCTCCCGCTTCGGATATGCTATGTCCTCTCTGCTCCACCAGAGGGCGCCAGAGAACAAGGCGCCTTTGTTCCTAGACTTTCCATACAATGCTGCTGGGGGATTTTAATTCTCCGTGCGACCTTGGATGACAGAATGTGACTGAGAGAACAAAACTTAGTTGTAATTTTATGTTCTCAGGGTTTGAATTCCCTGGAGCCACTCACTGCTGTCCTAGCTGCACAGTGGTGTGTCCTGCCACTCTAATAGGAACTGAGACATCAAATAGAGGAAGATCAAAGACGAGATTGACTCCCTTTGTTCACAACAGCACAAACAGTGGCTACCTGTTCTGGCGAGATCTGCTGCGCTGCCTTCTCCGTGTCCTCCACCTGGGCACGACTGTCCCTGTGTTTCTTTCTTTTGGCTCTTTTAAATGGTCTCTCACGATCAGGGACATCCTAAGTCATACGAACAACAACAACAAAATTAAATTTTGGGTTAGAGCGGGTTTTTTTGTTGTTTTGTTTTGTTTTTTTGTTTTTTGTTTTATACAGTTAGACACTTTTTACACTGTGATGTACTGTACACTTAGCTTGCCGGTGCCTATGTGTACCCCCCAAACAAAAAAAAAGATGCACAAGCCAATTCTGGAAGCGGTTAGGACATTAACTAACAGAAAGCCGTTTTACGGAAGCACACTGGAACAGCAGCTCCTTGATGCTGCACACTGGCCATCTTCCCGTGCTGGCTACAGCACAAAGTGGGCACACCACAGGAACTGTTACGGAAGGTGAGGAAGCAGGCGAGACACTCCCAAGCCTCCCAAATGCCGCTGGAAAGGAAATTGCTTTTCTGAGCACAGCAGCCAGATCCGCCAGGCAGGGAGGGGCTGCAAACCACCGAACCGCCTGGCTCTGGCTGGCCACATGCTCTGCCTCCAGCCCAGCCCCCTCCTTCCAAGCATGCTCCTTCTGTTTCTTGGCTTTGTGATCCCAGCAGCAAGCAATGCTCTGATTTCTGTAGCCGAGCAACGGGGCCAAGGGGCGCGGATGGCGGAAGCTGGCAGGTGGTTTGTCCGAGACACTGGAAATGGAGGCAGAGCATTCCGAGTGGGGGCTTATAGAGGATACTGGCAGCCATCCCAGGCAGCTATCATACGTCCCCGGAAAGATCATCTTCATGATCTCATCCTTACCCCTCCCCTTTTTCCCCACAACCTCCTATATACCGTGACCTTTGCCGGCTGTCCTCTCCTATAACAAGTTAGAGTGGGAACTGGATAGATGGCTCAGAGGTTAAGATCATGTCCGCTCTCGCAGAGGACCCAGCACCCACGGTAGGCAGCTCACAACCACCTGTAAATCCAGCTCCTGAGTTATCTGATGTCTTCCGGCCTCTGACCGCATACACATGAACATACCCACACACACACACACACACACACACACACACATGTATACACATAATTAGAAATAGCTTTTGGGGGCTGGAGAGACGGCTTAGTAATTAAGAGCTGATGGCTCTTTCAGAGGACCCCAGTTCAATTCCCAGCATCCAGATGGCAGCTCACAACTGTAACTCCAGGATCTAACACCCTCACACAAACTTACATGCAGGCAAAACATCAATGCACATAAAATAAAGTAAAAAAAAATAGTTTTTAAAATTGAGGCATGTAATTCATATACTCAAAACTCATCCTTTTAAAGCCCATGATTCAATGGGCTTCAGTGGGACTTGGCAAAGATGTGCAGTGGTCACCATAATCAAGTTCTGAACATTTTCATTGCCCCCCAAAAAACAATGTTTATCAGCAGTCACCTCATCCCTTTTCCCCAACACTTGCAGCCTCATCTACTCTCAGGCTCTAGAGTTTTTCAGGCTCTCCTGGTCCCCAATAGCCACAAGGTAAAGCTCCCACCTCAGTACCTCGGAATAGGACTGCATTTGGAGGCAGGGCCTTCAAAGAGGCGACTGAACTAATTGAGTTCACAGAGCGGGCCCTGATCTAACTCCGCGTCCTGTGAGAGGAAACGGGGCCGCACAGACACGCGCACACGTGAGGATGATCAGGTGGGGATGCGTGGGGCGTGGGCCTACGGCAAAGGCAGCGGCTAAGGAGCAGCGGGCTGCATGGGAGCAGCTGAGATGAGAGGCCCGCATCCCCCGTGCCCCTCTGCCCTGCGCTCTGACTCGGCACGGGTTCAGCTGACCGTGTACTGAACTTCACTATGAAGCTGTGAGCCCACATGGATCTTTGCTATCTTATCTCCCCGGGTATTTTGTCGTTGGCAAAGAAACCCTAAGACATCACCTGTCTCCAGAATCACTGGGAGACTAAGAGAAAGTCAGAACTCTTCTATAACTCCAAAATGCACACGGAAGCCAGGCGCCTGCGAGACGAGCAGCAATCCTGTCCTAACTTCCTTCAATGATGAACAGCAACATGGACGTGTAAGCCGAATAAACCCTTCCCTCCCCAAGTTGCTTTTTGGCTGTGGTGTTCTAGTGCAGCAACAGAAACCCTGAGACAGGTGGTAACAATAGCAGAAACATTCAACTAAAGTTGTTTTTCTTTGGGTTTATTTATTTGGAGCTGGAGGGATAGCTCGGGCATTAGAGGTTAGGCTCACAACCAAAAACACTAGCTTTATTTTATGCGTCTGGGTGTTTTGTCTGCATGTATGTCTGTGTACCAGGTGTGCCTGACAGTAGAGCATTTATGTGACTCACAACAACAGACCCTGGGTCCGAGATCGTAGCCGTACTAACTGGTCTCCTAACTCGGCAGCGACAGGTTCACAGTCAAACCCAAGATCAACTTTTCTGGTTCTCTCTGGAGTGTGATTTCTTTAACGCTCCCTAACTTTTTAATTTGAACTTCTTTGCTTCAGTGACTGCTGAATCTTTATCATTTGTTTGTCTGGTTGGTTGGTTGTGACAGGGTTTCTCTATGTGGCAGAGGCGATACTTGAACTTGAAGCAAATCTCCTGAGCTGGGTGCCAGGATTCTGAGTGTGTGCCACTGTACCCAGCTCTCACTGAATCTTGATGAAGTCTAATGTCTTGTGGGACTTGGGAAAAGTGGGATTCAGTGTCCTGGCCTCAAACAGGATTTAACTTAAGAGTTGGAAGTAGCTATATCCTAATTCTTCCCCCACACTCTTTACCCTTAATTCCTTCCAAGACTTCCATGCCAGGCTGTGGTGGAGTCCCTGGATCTGCATGCATGAGACCCTGTGCTGGACATCCATTTCTCCTCTGATAAAAAGAGATGGAAGAGACAAGGAGGGAGGGGAGGGAGGGAGGGAGGGAGGGAGAAGACGGGATACATCTATATTAACAAACTGGAGTTCGGTTGGATTTCCTTTCACTGAGTTATTAGGATTTGCAAATTACTCCTCTTTGGTTTGTTGGCCAATGGGGAAGGCAAGCGCTTGCGAACCTGTGGACACGGACTGGAGGAAGACCTCCATGTCTGCCTCAGCTTGGTACCCCTAGAACTGTGACCCCAGCCAGCCCTGCCCCCTCCACTTTTGGTGCTGGGAAGGAGAGAGGGCTCTGAGCCATCCATCCCTGGTCAGGCAGGTGAACCTGAACGGGTCATTCCAAACCATGAAACCACTGGGGTCATGTGATCAAATAAGTATGGCCTGTAGCACGAATCTTAAAGAGCCACAAACGGTGGTGGGACCATGGAGGCAGTGGCTGCTGCTCTGAGTTGCTGGCTTCTTCTCATCGTGTTGGTGACTGCGGTGATGCTGCTACCTGGGACAAAGGGTTTACCGCTGCTGGTTCAGAGAAGAATTGCCAGGACCATCGTGTTACAAGAAAGCATCGACAAAGGTCAGTTTGGAAAAGTTTGGCAAGACAAATGGTGGGGAGAAATTGCTGTGAAAATTTTCTCTTCTAGGAAAGAATGTTCAAGGTTCTGAGAGACAGACATTTATCAGACTGTGTTTGCTCCAAACCACAGAGGAGGCACAAAAAAAAAAAAAATTGTCTGCAGGGAACCATGATCACACCTAACAGTGACTTTGGAATCTTCAAAAGGATGATGGGATCCCACAACGATGATTCCACATGGACTATGGTAAAGCCATTAAGCTGATTAACACCACAGAAAGATTGACTTTGGAGTACAAACTGTTTAGGACAATTTCGAGATGACTAGCTGAGATGATCCAGCCTGACAGACTACTCAAACAAGGACTTGTGACAAGCCCTGAAATTTCCTATTATGCAGAGACTGGACAAATGATACAGAACTTGACAATTAACCCAAAAATTTTCTTTTCAAGATTCCCTAAAGATATCTTCACCCCTAGAAAGCAAAAAGAAAAAAAGAATATAGATATGAGATAGATCATCGAATCTACTCTGAGAAAAAAGATAAAGAAATAATAGGATAAATAGGTAGATCACTGAATCTACACTGAAAAGAAAAAGGGGAAGATATAAAAATGACAAAAGGTAGATTATTGAAACTTTTATGAAAATATGAATATGATAAGATAAAAAGGTCAATTTTTGAATCTACTTTTAAAAAGGAACTATTGTTTTAAATAGGATAAGTAATGAAAATTTTTTGAGTTTATCAAATGTTACTGAACTTGACATTGTTAATATATATAATGGAGTTTTTATCTGAATCTGTCAAATGTTAATGGACTCTACATCATTAATGTAATTCTTGACTGTATATATTGTATATACTTATTGGATAGTTTTTCTTGTATTAGTTATAAGCTTTTTTAATTTTAGACAAAGAGAGAGGAAATGTGGTGGTATTGTGTTCCCAAAATATTGTGTACCCTAATAAACTTATCTGGGTCAGAGAACAGAAAAGCCACTAGATGCTTAGGATAGGCAGTGGTAGCACACGCCTTTAATCCTAGCACTCCAGAGGCAGAAATCCATCTGTTCAAGGATACAGCCAAGCATGGTGACTCACGCCTTTAATCCCAGAAAGCGAGCCTTTAATCCCAGGGAGTGATGGCTGAAAGCAGAAAGGTATATAAAGCATGAGGACTAGAAACTAGAAGCATTTGGCTGGTTAAGCTTTTAGGTTTTGAGCAGCACAGTTCAGCTGAGAGCCATTCGATTATGAGGACAAAGAGGCTTCCAGTCTGAGGAAAAAAGACCAGCTGAGAAGTTGGCCAGGTGAGGTAGCTGTGGCTTGTTCTGCTTCTCTGATTTTCCAGTGTTCACCCCAATAACTGGCCTCAGGTTTGATTTTATTAATAAGACTCTTTAAGATTCATGCTACAATGGCCAGCAAAATATTTTATATAATAGAAGAGAAAATAGTGTACTTGTTCTATATAATATGGAAAAGATTGAATTTCACAGTGAGTGTAAATATTGTCTCATCAAGCTTTTGCTTCTGTGCATGCACACACAGAGGATCACCATGAACAAACATTTTGTACTGGGGGCTACAGACAGGATCAGAGTGGCATCCTCTTGGGGGAAGGAGGAAAACCAGGAAAATGGAGTGGAGGGGCCGAAGAGCAGGTGGTGGAGCCCAGGAGCTCCAGGGAACTTCGTAGCCTGGTGTTAATTAGCTTTGGAAACAAAGCAAGCGCCAGGGAGCAGAAAGAGCCTAGGAGGCTGAGCAAAGGCTGTGTCGGGTGGCACCACGATGGTGAGATGATGGTGAGGTGGCCTGACCAAGGAAGGAGCAGGCACCAGATGCCTGGCCCCCGTTTTCTCCTGAAGCTGAATTCAGGGTCTCTGATGAGTCTGAGCAGGAGGGGAAGTGTGCCAGCCCTGCAGAGGCCGACACGGTATAGACGTCATCTGTAGTGTGCTGTGCTGTGATGCAGCATCCCAGGAGAGCCCTGCTGCTGTGTTGCCATAGCAACATCTTCCCTGCCATGGCCATGTCACTATTATCTCATCATGCTGCTTCCTTTGGCTGTGAAAACGGGCTGCCAGGCAGGGCCCCTGCATACTTCAGTTGTCACCATCCCCTCCACAGGGCATGTGGGAACGGATGCCTCTCAAGCCCAGAGACGATCCTGGCAGGGCTACAAGGGTCTGGTGACTTGTAGGTCTTCTGTTTCCTTGTGTCAAAGAGACTGGTCCAGGTACTCAGGGGGATGGCAGGGCAGACACAATCCTGCCTCCTCGGTGACAGTGGAAACTTGGATCAGGGCCCAGCAGTAGATTCAAACCAGATCCCCTCAACTCAGCGATGGTGAAATGAGACAAAGAAGGTGGACCCCCATGACTCAAGGGCTCCAAGGAGAACAAAGGCCACCCAGCATCCCGGAGACATCTGGGGACGCTGGCACAGCAAAATGGGCTGGTTTTTGGAGCAGGTTCTGGCTGTCATCCGTTCCCTGCTTCGTCTCCATGACGGATTTGCATGCTGATGCTTCCAGTCGCCCAGGAAAGAAAACCCAGATTCTTAAAGCAAAAGCAACAAATGAAAACGTTTAAGAAAAACAAGGGCCGCAGCTGCGCTGGGCCAGACCCATGGGTTCTGTGTCCGTTACACTTTCCTTCCACAGAACACTGAATCCTTCTGTTGCAGGGTCTTGGACTGTGACAGTTTGTTTCCGGGCTCAGATGGGCTTAGCACAAGGAAGTGGGGCCCTGGAAATGCAACGTCCCCGACCCTCAAGTCACACTGATCCAGAGTGGTCATCTCATCATATGCATTGAATGATACACATACATGCAGGGAAAATACCGGTACACATAAAAATATTTTTTAAAAAAGAATAGCTAAGATGGCTGGGTGTGATGGCCATGCTTTTAATCCCAGCACTCAGGCGGCAGAGCAGGCAGATCTCTGTGAGTTCAAGGCCAGCGAGATGAGTGAGCATAGTAGAAGATCCAGTAAAAGCTCACTGAGGCAGAGCTGCAGGCCCTGCAAGGAAGGAGGCTTGAAGCATGAGTTGCCTGTTGGGCCTCCTGGCTGGCTGCCTTCCACGCCCAGTGCATGAGTCTGGATGGGTGAATGATAAAGTAGGAGCATCCCAGCTCAGGAAAATCCTACCAAGAAGTTTCAAGAGGGAAGAAGAATCAGGAAGTGAGGAAAGTGAAGGCTGGTGGTCAGCCGCTATCTGGGTGAACCTGGGACTTTAAAAAAAAAATCTGAAATAAGTTGGGCAGTGGTGGCCCACGCCTTTATTCACAGCACTCAGGAAGCTGAGGCAAGCACATCTCTGAGTTTGAAACCAGTCTGGTCTATTATGAGTTCCAGGACAGCCAGGGCTACACAGAGAAACCCTATCTTGGAAAACAAAAAAACAAACAAACAAGCAAATCTGAGCTAAATTCACAGAGAATGAGTAGTCACCCAGACATTGTGCCCTTGAGGCCCCATCCATTTCCCATGTGCAGAAAGAGGGCTTCTAAGTGAAGTTTACAGCTTCTGAGCTAATTCTAGAGTGCTTGGGGTTCAGCTTCTGCACCCACTGTGTGTGTAGAGGTCACTGGGAAAGCTTCTGCTAGTTTGCAGGCATCTCCCTGCGGGATAAGCTCAAGGCCTCTCTGCCAGCTCATAGTGGGTTTTCCTTGTCCAGGGTCCTCTTATCCTCATGTGACTGTCGAAGAGGAAACTGCCTTCCGTAGATCTCTACCACTTTCCCTTGAGGCCAGGGACTCCGAGACAGGAGTGAGACTAGCAATCAGAAAACAGTTTTAAAGTGGGCAAGCCGGGGGCTGGGTGATAGTCCAGAGGGCAAAGTGCTCGCAACACAACTGTGAGGACCCGAGTTCAAGCCCCAGAACCCACATTACAAAGGCTGGATGTGGTGGTATGGACTGTAATCCCAGAACTGGGAAGGCAGAGGCAGGCAGATCTCTGAAGAGCACTGCAACCAACCTGGCCAACTCAGCAAGCGCCAGGCCAATGAGCAGCCAACTGTCAAAACAACAGCCCAAACAAGCTGAATGGATAATGCTGGAGATTGTCATCTGACTGCCACATATACCCATATACACATGACAACACACAGACAGACAGACAGACACACACACACACACACACACACACACACACACACACACACACGGCAAAATTAGGTGTTATTGAGAAGATAAAGGGTTTTTAAGTAAAAATGACAGCCAGCAGTTTGTATTCATAAACTGAAAAAGAAAACAGCAAGAATCTGCCACAGACCTTTAAGAAGAGCTAAAACTGGCTGGAGAAATGGCTCAGCAGTGCCAAGCACTGGCCACTCTCACAAAGAACCTACGTTCAATTCCCAGCACCTACATGGCAGCTCACAACAGTCTGTAACTCCAGTTCCAGGGGCTCGGACGCCCTCTACTGGTCTCCAGAGGCATTGCATGCACATGATGCACATACATGCAGGGAAGCCACTCATACATACACACACACACACACACACACACACACACACACACACACACACACGAATAGCTAAGACTGTGGCACACACCTTTAATCCCAGCACCCAGGAAGTAGAGACAGACAGATCTCTGTGCCCAAGGCCAGCTTGGTCTCCATTTAAGTTCCAGGCAGCCAGGCTACATAGTGAGACCCTATCTTAAAAAAGAAACAGCTAAGACCAAACTGTGTCACTGCAAGTGTTGGCTAGGATGCCATGGCTTAACTCTCACTTGCTAGTGGGAATGCCATGTGTGTGAGCACTTGTGTGTGTGACCACTCCACGCAGTCTCTTTAATAGTTACTTTACTGAGACTCCTCCTTCACTCAAGGTGGTTGTCGGAGAGAGAGCCCATGTGCACAGAGCCTGGGACTAGCAAGCACAGCTCCTCCATTTGAACAGCCCTGACTGGGAACAGCCCACATGTCCATTACGATGTGACCTGACAACCAAGCTGCTGCTGGGAGATGAAGCAGGACACCACACACTCTGACGACATCGGGCCCCCCCCACACCCTCACCCCCGAGATCAAGGTGACAAAGAGTCCAGATTGGAGGATTTTTCACATAGAGAACTCGAGACAATGCAAACTCATCTACAGTAGGAAAAAGCTACTTGGAGGTTGCTCTAGTGTGGGACCGAAAGAAGCAGGAAGTGACCTAAAAGGGACCTGGGGGTGGGGATGGAGATGCATTCACTGTCTCAGCAGGGGGAGGCACACCCCTGTCAAAATGTATCAGACGCCAGGCCTGGGGGTGCACAATTTTTTTTTTTTATGACGTGACAGCCCAGAAAGACTAGAAGATCAACAAAAGTCCCTCTTGCTTCTGCAGCTCCCTCGTGTCAACTGCCCCACTCCCTCCCTCACCCTCTCATCAGCTCATGCTCGCACTGATCCACACTGTGCTTTGGTTTCTGCCACACGACCCACGGGACCTGCTCCTGCCATAGTCACGGTCGTTACAGCTTGCCGAGCCCAGCCACCGGCTCTCCTCTTTTCCACACTGGGGCATCTGTTCCTCCCTTCATTTTACGTCATCTCTGCTCACAGAGGGATAATTCTCCTGCCCCTGTGAGTCCCATTACCTCTGTCTCTTCCTCCATGTCATCCTCAGCCTGCTTCCTGCAAGTCAGTCTCAGGCTTTACTGACCCCAGTTCCCTGTCTCCTATCTCCCTTGGGTCTCGGTGCTCCTCCTCTTCTGTTCTCCAGGATTCTCACAATTCCACATCCATGTCAAGCCCTGGACACCATCTTACTCAGACTTACACCCACTGGGGGGCTCTGGACCCTCCTGAAATCCAGTGAAGTCTGAACTTAGGATCTTCCCAAAATGTCCCCTCTCCACCATGACAGAAAATTAGGGCCATCTGACCCTCTTTCATCCCTTCCCCTCCAATCACCAGTCTCCAGGGCTTTTTGTTTTATTTATTTGTTTTTCTGAGATAAGGTTCACTGTGTAGCCCTGGCTGTCCTGGAACTCACCTGTAGACCAGGCTGGCCTAGAACTCAGAAATCTGTGTGCCTCTGCCTCCTAAATTCTGGCATTAAAGGCATGTGCCACCACCACCTGGCCAGTCTCCAGTACTTATGCGAGCTGTCCAGCAGGTAGTTTCAGAATCACCCCTCCTCTCCAGGTCCCCCACTGCCGTTTATGTCAATTGTTATCATCTCCAACTCGTCCCAAGTGCACACTGGCATGGTATAGGATCTGCATGACGCTGGCCATTTTTCCAAGCAAGCTCTCTGGATCCCTCACCCACTCTGTGAGCCAGTCAATAGCCTTGTGATTGACTGGTGGGTATTTTTTGCTTTTTTTTTTTTTTTTTTTTTTTTTTTTCTAATCCAGAAGTTAGCACTTCCGGGTATAGACAAACAGTGGAACTGGCGTAACTCGGATTGCTTCACGTGCTTGGCACTGGAAAGAACACAGTAAACATTTGTTGAGCAAAATTTATCAAGAAGGAAAACAGGGGTCTATCTGCACACACCAGGTGGATGTGACTGTCCAGAGGTGCCGCCGGGTCTTGGGTGGGGCAGCAAGGACTGTGCGCATCTCCTCCTAAGCAAGCAGAGTGTGTTCCCAAACAGACTCCAAGACCGCATCGAAGCTGGGAGCCTGATTGAAGCGTGGGTCATGCCCCAGGAACCAAAGGAGGCAAGCCCACACTTGTGCACACTGACATCAGTGTTGGAGGTCCAGAGGGAACAAAGGGGCACTGTTGAAAACAAAGTTATGTTTGTTTTGTTTTCTTGAAACAGGGTTTCTCTGTATAGCCCTGGCTGTCCTAGAACTCACTCTGTAGACCAGGCTGGACTCAAACTCAGATATCCACCTGCCTCTGCCTCAAGTAGTGGGATTAAAGGTGTGCACCACCACATACAGCTTGAAAACTAATCATTTCAATGGAAAAATTACAAAGGAAAATGAGACAGGTGGGATTAAATGACAAAAAGAAAATGAAGCCTCAGGAAAAGATCCAACACATGTGCAAGCCAATTGTCTTGGTCTGTGCGTGGGGCGACCACAGAGTCACACACACTGGCTAATTCTCAAAGGACAGAAGTCTGTCTCATCAGTTCTGAGAGTCGGGATGCAAGAACAGCATAAGCAATTAGTGTGTGGTGATGGCCATAGCCACACTCCTGAATGGCACAGAGCAAGAGAGGAGAGGGCACTGATGAGGCGTCCTCTTACAAGGATCTTGACCCCCACTCTCAGGAGGGTACCTTGTAGTCTGATGGCCTCCCAAAGGCTGATTTCTAAATACTGTCTTCCTGAAACACCTGGTCTTTAGAGTAGACATATTCAAGTAATTTAAGTCAATTCTTTCTTTCCATTTATCAAAAGCAGGGGTTGGGCCTGGAGAGATGGCTCAGCAGTTACGAGTGCATCTACTTTTGCAAAGGATCCAAGTTTTGCTCCTATTTGCGTGTAACTCCAGCTCCAGGGGATCTGATGCCCTCTTCTGGCCTCCTCCGGCACTGCACTCATGTGCACCAACCCACTCACTGACACAGATATATACACACTGTTAAATATAAAAATAAAACAGAAGAGCAGGTTCTCCTGATCTTAAAGGTAAGAATGTAAAAGAATCAGGAACACACACACACACACACACACTCACGCACTCACACACAGAAAGACTGACCTAGCTTCACTTAGATGCTATTCTGTGTGGTCTCAAGAAGGTAAACAAAGCCAGGCGGTGGTGGCGCACGCCTTTAATCCCAGCACTCGGGAGGCAGAGCCAGGTGGATCTCTGTGAGTTCGAGGCCACCCTGGGCTACCAAGTGAGTTCCAGGAAAGGCGCAAAGCTACACAGAGAAACCCTGTCTCGAAAAACCAAAAAACAACAACAACAACAACAACAACAAAAAAAAAAAAAAAAGAAGGTAAACAAGTGCAGAAATTGGCAGTCAGGAATGTTCATAGAAAACCGAATAGAGAAACTGACTGCTCCAGCTAATGCTAGGAAAAGTTGGTGTGTGTTTTGTAAGTCTCTTGTTTCACCTAAATTTAAAATGTGGTTTAAGATAAAAATAATTTTTATCATAAAACTACCATATGAAATAGCATATAAAAGACTTAGCTGGGTTGGAGATATACTCAGTGGGAGAATGCTGACTAGCATGCACACAGTTCTGCATTCAATCCCTAGTACCCTCCATAGGCAACCCAAGGACTCTCCTGAGGTTGAAGGCATAATCCAGGAGCTGGGCTGCCCATGCAGGATGCGAACTGGACGCCTGGGGGCAAAGGGACAATGAAGTGCTGGCCACATCAGTATGAGGCATTCGGGTTGAAGGGAAGAGGCCTGGTCCCCTGTGAGAATCCACGCCTGAGCTTTAAAAGCCATTAACACGTGTAATCAACACTTGAAGCCTCCCTGCAGAGTGGCTGTGCAGTAGTGCAGCTCTCAGCGGGACAGAGGGGCTTCCCAGCAGAGGGACTCTGAAGTCAGTAACTAGAGACAGGAAGGAGGAGACGGGGTGCTCAGCAATGAGTCCCCACCCCAGGGCCTGTGAGCTCCAGTCACTGAAAATGACCCACAGCCCACAACACAGGTCCTGTGCTAACATCGGAGTCACCAGCATGAACAGGGACTGGGAAAGGAGCGTGAGTAACCAGTCACATGCCTGGTCAATGAATGTGTCCGAGAACTACGCAGGATCAAACTCAATACAACTCTCCTCCTTGCTGTGACCAAATACCTCACAGAAGCAAGTTATTCTGGCTCCGGGCTCAGAGGGTTCGTCATGGCAGCCACACATGACGGCTAGAGCAGTTCAGTCAGTGGCAGTGGGAGCTTGAGTCTTCCCACGTCTCAGTGGCAGACAGAAGGGTGGAAGACAGGGCCCCGGACCCTCAAAGACCTGCCCTCACGATGTACCTCCACCAACCATGCCTGCCACCCTAAGGCCTTCACAGCCTCCTCAAACAGCACCCCCAGCCGGGGACCTAATATTCAAACACATGAACCTGTGGCTGAAACTTCACATTCAGATGCAACGGCTAACAACCCTGTTCTGCGAGTGAGAAGGGAAGAGAGGGGTGCAGCTGGGGAACTGCAAATGACGCCAGATGGTGAGGCTGCCCTGGACTGCACTGTGGTCCAGTACAGCCGGAGCCAGGTGAGGAGGAGGGTGGTCCCCAAGGGTCTGGAGAACCTACTTCCCAGGAAGGGAATCACGGTCTCCCAGCTCTGAAGAGCTACAGCTTAGGAGGTAAAATCCACACTTGGGAGTAGGAACATTCTCTCAGCTGCATCCACTCCCCTGGGGTGCTGCTATTGCTGAGCAGACTACCTCTGTTTGAGGAGGGTGGGGTGACTCTTATCAGGCCTGTTGCATCCTCTCCCCCAAACCCTGCTTGGTTAAAAGTACTGAAGTCCAAGGCACCACTCCTAGACATTCTGACTTAAGTCAAAAGTAAGGCCCCCACTGTAGGTATTTCCTGAAATCTCTCCAAGAGACTCTGATGTCCAAGATGGAGGTGCCTGGATGAGGGTCGAATGGCCAGGAATATAATATAGTAACAAGGTGGGAACTCTTGAGGTAGCAATGGGAAAGAAGATGGTGAATTTGACAGGCAGGCCATAAAGATGCAGAATAAAATGTTCCATTTGATGGGATACAGAGGTTGTCTAGGACCGCTAGGTTCCAGATATAGGCATTAAGCCTGAGGCTGTGGCTGTGGCTGTCAAAGGTGGTGGAGAGGAAACAAGTTCATTTTAGGCCCCTGGAAACTTTACTGTCCCCCGCCGACGTCCTTCACTCAGGTTTACCAACCTCCAGCCTTGGAGAGAGCCTCAAAAAGATGAGTCTCGGGCCTGCAAGATGGCTCGACAGACAAAGGGATTTGATGCCAAGCCTGATGACCTGAGTTCTATCCTAGGGACCTACATGGTGAAGAAAGAACCAACTACTGCAAATTTTCCCCTAACCTACACACACACACACACACACACACACTATCATCACCATCATCATCAACAAACATGATCTCATACACACACACACACACACACACACACACACACACACACATACGCGTGCAAGTAAACCTGGTTCTCTCCCATCCTTGACCTCCTAGAGAGACAGACATGCCTCTGTCCACTCCACCCCATGTCTGTCCACTCCATCCGTCAGGTCTGTAGTGAACACAAACATCTGGCACTAATTCCTGATTTCAAGAGTTAGGGGATTTGCTGGTTCTGGTGGCACAGGTCAGTAGGGTTTGCTGAAGGGGGCAGAGGCAGGAGCATCTGGAGTTCAAGGCCAGCCTGGGATACACATGCTGGGCAGTGGTGGTGCACACATCTTTAATCCCAGCACCTGAGAGGCCGAGGCAGGTAGATCTCTGAGTTCAAGGCCAGCCTGGTCTACAGAGCTAGTTCCAGGACAGCCAGGGCTACACAGAGAAACCCTGTCTGAAAAAAAAAAAAAAACAAATAAATAAAAACAAGAGTGGGGGGAATCACCAAACATGAGTAAATATTAGCCTGGCACTATGGGTACTGTAAATACAAAAGGCCAGAAATAAAAGCGAAGTTCGCACACTGAACCAGACCACAGCTACTTGTGTCCTGACCCCTAGTGACCTGTGATGTCTTACACAGATGTCGGAGCCTACCTCCCAATGATCCATGTTGTCTGAAACAAAATGCCCAGTTTCAAGAAAAACAACTTATATTGTAAAATTATTACTTAAGACACTGAGGCACCCTCTTGTCTATCCAGATATGGATCCCCCCCCCCAAAATGACCCAGGAGGTAAGACCAAGTACCTGCCCCCACAACTGCTCTACAAGACAGCCAGCCCCTCTACTCAGGCTGTTCTCTCTGGGAATCCACCTGCTGCCTCCTTGAAGTATATTTCAGTCAGCACGCCGTCTTTTCTTGCCCTGGTAAATTCTTACGACCATGTCACCAGCTTTCCCTGTGCCTTTCCGAACGGCAAGGAGGATGTAAGAGAAGTGCTATCCGGGGGTCTTTGGAGGAGGAAGTGAAAGAAACCGCATGGCTTGAGGAAAAAGCTGGATGGGTACGGAAGGCCTTGAGCTGACTCGTGCAGGATTTGAGCGGGCAAAGGAGAGGAGAAAGAGCTTTGGCCAGAGGAGCTGAGCGAGCCCAGTCCCGGAGACCAGGCCCCCGGTGCAGGGTTTGCCTGGTGGAGCCTCAGAGAAAGACAAAGAAGGGTGGGACAAGGAGCAGCATCCGGTGGGGACAATGGTCCGTCTTCGGTGCTGTGACCAGCGCGGTGAGGTGGCTGGATATAGTGGCCTCTACAGGGACCACGCACTATGGGGCTCTTGGAACTAGACTGGACACCACACCAACACACTTCCCAAATCTGAGGGAGAGCTGAGCCTCCCATCTGTCTACAATTGGGATACGGGTTTGGATTGCCACTAAAGTCTCCTGCCTGCTCTACCTGGGAAATCCAAGGCTATCTGTCCAGTTAGCCTTGAGGCCACACAGAGGAGATCCCAGAACAAGCTTCATGGACAGCCACCATCTGCCTGTTCACTGCCTCTGAAGACGCCTTCTGCTGTGCCTTTTAATCTCAGACTCTCTTGCCCCACTGAAGGTGCTGCAAAAGCCAGCGTGGGCTGTTGTTCTGGGGTGCCTCTCAGTGAGGTTTCCCCCTGTGATGCACATTGCAAATGTCAGGAATCATGAGCATGTGCTAGTTGACTTTTTTGCTACCTCCCTGGGTCTCTTCTCCTTAAACTTAATGTATGGTGTATGGGTATTTGACCTACACGGATGTTTGTGTACTATGAGCATGCCTGGTACCTGAGGAGGCCAGAAGAGGAAAGACTGGAGTTATGGATGGTTTTGAGGATGCTAGGATCAAACCCAGGCCCTCTGGAAGAGCAGCCAGTGCTATTAACTGCTGAGCCATATCTGTAGACCTCTTGGAACTCTGCTTGAACAGCACAGAGACTGGCTATTCCCTCAGGGGACATTGCGGCTCCTAGGATGACTCCCTTGCAAGTAATGTGCTGTGGTGTGAGCGGTTTGTGTTTCTGTATCCTGCTTGTTTTCTGGACCCTGTTTCCAGCTGCACACATCATGGCCTGGGGGTGGGGAGTGGCAGGAAGCACCCCTCTAGAGAATGTTCTGAACACACACAAGCCACACACACACAACACACATGGTACATATACACAACACACACCCTCAGCCTTAGCACGTCCCCTGTGCTTCCGTCCACCACTTAGGCAAGACAGCCTCAACATCTCACCTACTGGGTGTCCATGTAGGGACCAGACTGACAAGGAAGCCATGCCAAGCCCTACTTGGGCTCTATTAGAAACTGTGATGAGAGGGAAATGTCCTCAATCCCCCACCCAGGATTCACAGAACTCCAAGTGCCTCCAAACACACAACTGGCTGAGCTTATCCCTCTGTCTGAAGGACAGATCATCTATCTTCTCATCAAAGCCCTTTCCTATGTCTAGGTGCATCTGTGAAGACTGATTCATCAGGACTGAGGTCAGGTTGCAGCTCCTCTCCACGTGGCCAAAGGTGCCACTGACTCTGGGTATGAATCAGATAGGTCTTTCAGATATGAATACTCCAGAACAGAGGAAGGAAAAGGTCACATAGCCCAATGATGGGTGTTCTGGGCCCCATATGCTCAGGGAACACCTAAGGCTTTCCTCTTTAACAAGGAACCCTGGACAGAGCAGTGTGGGAACAAGAGCCCTAAGAACGAGAGACCCAAGAGGCAGATGCCACATGGGCTCTCCACTGGTGGAGCCACCAAGCTACGTCCAGATCAGCCACACCCTGGTCATAACCAGACTAGAACCGTGGATTTCTCAGTTTTGCTGGGACCTTTGTAGGTGCCATGGAGTTGGGTTTGGTATTTTACACACACACACACACACACACACACACACACACACACACAATTTGACATTAAAGAGTTTTAGCTGTGTTAACATATACATGCATATTTCACCTCTATGGCCAAGAGCTAGAGCGACTAGGAGGTGCTACATGCAGGCTTCAGTCACTGGGCACACCTGTTCCCTTCCAGTTAATGCAGTTTCTGATATCCTCTGTGAATCAATTACCTGCTGGTGAGGGCTCTGTGCTAGGCGGCTGCTCAGGAGAGGCAGATGCAAGCCCTTGTGGTAAGTGTGGAGGTCCTCGGCCATGGTCTGAGGATCTACATCTGTGAAGAGAGGACACACTCAGCACAGGGCAGGCCTGGAGACAGGCCTGTGGCTGTGGGGAGGGAATGAAGTCACCTGGCTGAAGAGAGAGACCCATAGGTGAAGGGCAGGACCCTCAGAGCAACAGCCATGGGACTCATGCACCTCAGCTGTAGTCTTGTGACTTTAATTACTGATCCCCAAGGCCACCTGGCTACACAGTCGAATGGTTTTCCCTGGGTGAACACAATACCATAGGTCACTCTGCCTCCCTGGAGATCCCAAAAGCCTCATTTACCAAAGGACTTGAAAAGACCCTACTTGAGTTAGCAGTTCAAGGGTCTGTCCTAGCCCCCCTCATTCAGAACAGAAAGGGGCGCGTCCTATCCAGACCCCATATTAGCCTCAGCTACCTGACTCCTCAGCACTGCTCTAGACACAATTCAACTGTGCAGATAGTCAGACTGCAGCTTTCTTTGGATTTATTGGGAACTGAATTTGCTCTGGAACTGTCTGTCCCCTCCCCCCCTGTACTCCAGACATGGAGTTCTCCTCCAGCCTGCATCTTCACGACAGGAGGAGAAAGAAGAAGGCATACACGATACATGGATACAGGTTGCCGGACGGGGCATCTTCAGGCGACTTGTAATGGAAGTAGCTTGGGAAGTGCTTCCCATGGGAGACTCACTGGGGAGCCAGGTGAGCCTGGCCATCCTCCGAGAGCCAGATGCGCTGCCTGAAGTCCTGGTTGGTTGGTTTTTAACCAGCCGGGACTGAGGGACTGAGCATGGGGTGTTGATGCCTCACACAGAACACTGATGGGCAGAGAGGGATGTGGTTTGACACTGTTGCTCTTTATTGCCACTGTGATGGGGACAGGAGCTCACATTACTACCAAGGGTATTTAGGAAATGTAATTAAAAATATCTTTGATAGAGTCTTATGTAGCCCAGACTGGCCTCTAATTCGTTATATAACCAAGGATGACTTAAACCCCCGACTCTCCTGCCTCACCTTCCCAGTGCTGGCAGGACATGTGTGGGACATCACACAGTCTCTGCTGTCCTGGGGATCAAACCAAGGGCTTTGTGCCTGCTAAGGAAGCTACTCTGATAACTGGGCTACAACCCCGGAGCCTGACTTTTCTTTAATTGAATCTTCATTAAAGGGGAACAGCAATCTGCCATGAGCAGCTCGATTTAATTCTGCAAAAGACGCCTCCTCTCCCACCACGTATCCGACGACCTACATCTCACTAAAGCCAGGGCTGTACTGTAAATGCCCTCACCCCCAGGCCTGCCATCCTCAGGCCCTACCATCAGGCCAGAGGTCCTTTCTTGGTCCACACAGCTGGTGCCCAGGTGCCCTGAGAGCAGGTGTGAGCCCCAGCTCCTTCCTCCTCTCCCTCCCCCACCGTCCTCCACCATTTCTCCACCCGGCACCAGCTGTGCCCACCCAACCAGGCTGGGATCTTTCAGGTCCCTCAGTCAGGTCCAGGCAGACTCACCACCGGCTTCCAGGCCACTCTGTTGCCACAACAAGGCAGCCCTGGCAACGAGTGCAGGAGACTTGGTGTGTCCTGCCCGCCCAGCGTTCAGCCTCTGGCCCTGTGGCACGGGCTGTCTGACTCTGGGGAGAGTTGGGTTCTCCCAACTACGGCTCTCTTGCTCTCTTTTGGATCTTTTCTCCTAAGCGCCCGCGTGTGTTGGGATTGGACTCTGGCTCTCCACAGCACGACAGTAGGCCAGCCCCAGACCCACTGTAGAAAGCGGCTGCGCGTTGCCTGCCACCAACATCCCTTTCACACCTAGTTAGGCGTGGAAATACAAGCCGTACTGTTTCTATTCTTCGATTTGGAAACATGAAGCAACCACCTTTGAGCTCAGCTCTCTGCCAAGCAGAGATGTCACAGCCATGTTCCTGGGCCCTGCCGTCCCAGGTCTTCCCCGTGCTGTGCTTGCGATGATCCCAGGTCCCTCAGCCTCTTCTCACTCCAGCTTTTACAGCCCAAGCACTGAAAGGATGGCCGTTGGTGGTCCCCCAGGCACTCGAGTTGGCTCGTGCTATTAAGAACACTCCTGGGGCTGGGCGGTGGTGGCTCACGGGAAGCAGAGACAGGCAGATCTCTGTGAGTTCAAGGCCAGCCTGGTCTACAGAGGGAGTTCCAGGACAGCCAGGGCTACACAGAGAAACCCTGTCTGGGGAGAGGGTGGCGCGGGGTGGGGTGGGGTGGGGTGACGAAACCACCCCTGGGGCTGGAGAGATGGTTCAGCAGAGCGCTTGTTGCTCTTGTAGAGATGGCTCACAACTGTCTGGAACTCGAGTTCCAGTGCCTCCTTCTGGCGTCCCAGGCACCAGGTGTGCACATGGAGCACATACATAGGCACATAAAATAAATAAATATTAATAAAAATACACACTCACACTCAGCTACCTGGTGAGGGTCCAGGGTCATCTCAGGCTACTCTGCTGGGCAGGCCCATGCTGGGCTGGTGCTTACCACTGAGCCACACCCTGGCCCTCTGGCTCTGCCTCCTAACAGAGTGCACCCCCAGCAAGGGCGAGTGACCCCATGCATTCCTGCTTTGCCTCTGGCAGGCAGGGTCCTGCAGGACTCTGATTTGCCTCCTCTTACCTCTCTCTTCCAGATTGGCTTGTGTGGCTCAGGCCCTCTGATCCCTTGTCCTCTGCCTGGCCAGCCTCCCCTGGTGTTTGATCGGATGGATACCCATCTAAACGTCTGTGCTTGGTCACCTTCCCAGTGACTCAATACTTGATCCTGCCCCACCCGACTCTGGCTCTGATGGAACTTGATCTGCTTTTTCTCCCCTCACTACGCAGGTCATCTGATCCTTGCCATTTTCCCACTGTTTACTAATTGCTGCCTCCAACCCCAGGAACATAAGCCCTAAGGGTCTCCTGGGGCAGGGAGGCATCCAGCTCTCCAGCGAGTGCCTCCTTTATGACTGGCTGGCCATCACTGGGTAAGAAGACAGTGCACCCCACTGCCCCTTCTATGCCCTTCTGCCGCCACCCCGACTCCTCCCCATCCCTCCCCTCTGCCCTCAAAACCACCAGTCACTCACCACAGAGCACACAAGCTACCTGTGGTGGCCTTGCTGCACACCCCTGAGAATCGCTGTGAGCACCGTCAGACCGGGTCTGGAGAAGGCTGCTGTGCAGGCTCGCTTTATGTCAACCTGGCACCAGCTGTAGTCACCTGAGAGGAGGGAACCCGTGTCTCCCCGTAAGAGCAGGTTGTGAGCAGACAAGCCTGTTGGGTATTTTCTTAATTGATGATTGAAGGGAGAAGGCCCCGCCCATTCTGGGTGGTGCCATCCCTGGGCTGGTGGTCCTGGATTCTAGAAGAAGCAGGCTGTGTGGGCTGGAGAGGTGGCTCAGCGGCTAAGAGCACTGGCTGCTCTTCCAGAGGTCCTGAGTTCAATTCCCAGCAACCACATGGTGGCTCACAATCATCTGTAGTGGGATCTGATGCCCTCTTCTGGCATAAAGTCATACTTGCAGATAGAGCACTCGTGCATAAAGTAAATAAATAAATCTTAAGAAAAAAAAAAAGCAGGCTGAGTAAGCTATGAGGAACAAGCCAGTAAGCAGCACCCCTCCATGGCCTCTGCATCAGCTCCTGCCTCCAGGTTCCTGCCCTGCTTGAGTTCCTGTCCTGACTTCTTTCAATGATGAACAGTGATGTGGAAGTGTAAGCCAAATAAACCCTTTCCTCCACGAGTTGCTGTTGGTCATGGTGTTTCTTCACAGTAATGGTCACCCTGACTAAGACAGCTGGTGCAGGAGATGGGAGAGATAGTTGGGTAATCTCCCCAATAACCTCCCTGTTCAGAATACCCAAGGCAGGGTATTTTGTTTTCTTGGTTTTGTTATAGTTTGTTATTTATGTGTGTCTATGTGTGGGTGCCCACAAAGACCAGAAGAAGGCATCAGATGCCCTGGAGCAGGAGGTACCAGCAGTGTTGAGTGACTCCAGGGTGCTAGGAACCAAACTCGGGTGCATTGGAAGAGCAGCGGGCATGCTGACTCAGCTCTCCAGCCTTGTTGTTGTTGGTTTGTTTTGTTTTTCAAGACAGGGTTTCACTGTGTAGCCATGGCTGTCTCTGTAGACCAGGCTGGCCTCAAACTCACAGAGATCCGACTGTCTCTGCCCCTTCCCTCTGCTCTCCTCCACCCCACCCCACCCCACCCCACCCCCGTGCCTCCCCAATGCTGGGATTAAAGGCATGTGCCATCACTACCAGGCTCTCCAGCCTATTTTTGTTTTTGAGGCAAGGTCTTGTGTGTCCCAGGACAGCCTTAACCTCTGAATGTAACGAAGGATGACTCCAGCCCTGCCGCACAGTGCCAAGCCTCGGCTGCTCTTCACGACCCCTTTATGCCTTCAAAACCGGTAGCACCTGGGTGGCTCCTATACTACCAAGTTCAGATGCCAGCTCAAGGCACAACGTTGGCCGTGTCTGGAACACAGCTTCTGTGTGCTGACTCTCAGGAAACACTTCCTAGAAGATTTTGCCTCAAAGATGCTGGTCACTTCTTAATCTCTGCTAATTTCTCAGCTCCAGCTGACCAGCATCGAGTATCCCAGCAAAGCAAAGGTTTCACTTTAGTAATCTGTTTTCTTGTTAATCATGGCTGAGTCTTCAGCCATAACTAACCGGAACACAGATTCTTCACACGAAAAGCCCAGGGGAGTCTTTGCTTCCCTCTGACACTTCACCAGCCAGGCCCCCACAGTCTGCACTGCTCTCAACGTTCTTATCTTCTGAGCTCCTACAGAACAGCCCACTGAGCTCTCAACTCAATGGTTTTGCTGGTGCAAAATTCCAAAGTCCTTCCACAATCCTCCCAAAAATAACATGGTCAGAAATACCCCACTATCCTGGCACCAACTTGTCTTAGTTATGGTTACCATTGCTGTGATAAATCACCATGACCAAAAAAGCAAGTAGGGGAGGAAAGAGTTTATTTGGTTTACATTTCCACTTTGCTGTTCATCATTAACGGGAGTCAGGACAGGAACTCAAACAGGGCAGGAACCTGGAGGCAGGAGCTGATGCAGAGGCTATGGAGGGGTGTTCCTTCCCACCATGGGCTGGGCCCTCCCTTATCAATCACTAATTATGAAAATGCCTTCTAGCCTGATCTCATGGAGGCATTTTCTCAACTGAGGCTCCCTTCTCTCTGATGACTCTAGCTTGTGTCAAGTTGACATGAACCTGGCTGGTGTACCTACTTTCAGTCCATCGTCTTACAGTTCAAACCTTTATCTTTGCTCAGCTCCTCATTTGCTTCTCCAGATCTCTACATACAACGAAGTGTGATGGGCAGGGTGACATCTGCTTCCCCTGGGCACCTGGGCGTGCATTCTCCCCAAGCTGGTGTGAGAGCCCACCCCCTCCTCCATCATCAATTATAATGTGCTGGATGCTGTTTTCTCAAATTCCAACAAGGATTCCCATCATCTGTGGGGCAGAAGCATGATGCAGCTAGGAGGCTGCTGATGCCTCAGCCTAGACACATCCCTAAAAGTTCTGACAGGAATGCTATCTGCAGGGAAGACATGCTCTAAGAGCCTTTAGTTCAGGAAATCTGAGAATATTGTGGTGGGTACCATCGTCCTCAGAGCCCACCTTCCTGTGGCAGCCAGCGTTTGTACATGTGAACTTGGGTGAGGAGATCACATCTAAGGGTCTCTTCAGATGGCCCTTCTGCCGTTGCTGCTTCTCCACAGACCCCAGGCTGACACAGGAGCGAGAGTGGTGAAAAAGCTCTTTGTCTGAAGTCCGCTGTTCCTTCAGCGCCTCGTGTGTGTTTTGTCCCCGAGTGGGATGGCACTGTAAGAGGATTCAGACAGGGACAATTGTCTCAGAACTCTTTAGCTTGATTGTCCCCAAGCTGCACATGTTGTGGTCAAGTGAGGCCCACAATCTGGGGCGGTGCCAGAGAATTAGACAGCGTGAGGACTGAGGATGGCAAGGATCGTCCTATTGTGTGCCAGCCCGACCTGGCCTCCACATTCGGGAGCCAGCAGGGGGACAGCTATGCGGCTGACTGACTGACTGAGGCACTGAGCAATGAGCCAGGTGGCTGGGCTCAGGCACTGCCTTACAGTGTGCAGCCCACCTGGAGATATTGTCTCCCCCATGGTGGCCCGGGGTCCCCCTGCATTGCTTGTTGTTTTATCAGATGGCTGGTTTCACCCAAGTGTATCTTTTAGCAGGTCCCAAGAGTAAGGGGCCCATGCCTTCATGATCACAGCTGAGTGGTCCCATTGCTGCGCTCTACTGTGACATAGGTAAGGAATTAGTCATCTTCTGTAGTCTCTGAACAACCATCTGAGTTCGAGAGGGACCGGCTCTCTGCTGTAAAGTGACAGAGTGACAAGGACCTGGGGGGAGTTTGTTGAGGGTGCATTAGTGGGAATCCGTCAATGACGCCTTGGGCATGAGCTTCACAGAAGGGACAGGATGGTTGCAGAAGGAGGCGGTGACTGGAGAGCCACCTCACCCGCAGCAGTCCCCTTAACTATGAGTCGGGACGAGGAATTGCACTCAGTTGAAGGCAAAGGCAAGAACTGGGAAATCAAGCCTTGTCCCTTGGCTGTGTTTTAAAGAGCTTGTGGTGATCTGTCCCTTGGTATTGGGTCCTGGGGTGGGGAGATTCAGTAAGGCCCAAATCTAACTCCATGTGGACTCCAACATGGGGTGGGAGAAGACAGATGGGGTGCCCAGGGATGCCACACACGCTTCTCTGCTGAGCACTGTGCCTGCCACATCAGGATGGGAGGCAGGTCAGTGACTACCGGGGAGCGCTTGCGTTAACTGATGTCAATAAAGTGAAGGCCCTCTTGACTCCACCGAAGCTGGTTATTTAAAAAGAATAAAAGAAAAAGAAGCCAGCCTCAGTCAAGTGATATCAGATATTCTGAATGGTTGACCACTTAGCAGCCACAGACAGGATAGTTTTCAAAAATAACACAAAAGGAGAAAGTTATTAGTTAGAGTTTATTCGGACACCATCACTGGTAGTTGACTGGGAGGTCCAGTGCCAGGGCATGCACAAACCCAAACACACACACACACACACACACACACACACACACACACACACACACTGTATAAAAATAATTGTTAAAAAAAAATCACAGTAGAGGCCAGCAAAATGAATCACAAACAGAAATCAGAAAAGCCCAAAGTTGGTTACTTTAAAAATAATTGCCGGGTGGTGGTGGCGCACTACTTTAATCCCAGCACTCGGGAGCCAGAGGCAGGCGGATCTCTGTGAGTTCGAGGCCAGCCTGGGCTACCAAGTGAGTTCCAGGAAAGGCGCAAAGCTACACAGAGAAACCCTGTCTCGAAAAACAAAAAAACAAACAAACAAAAAATAATTAGTTGTATCTAGGCAGTGGTGGCGCTTGCCTTTAATCCCAGTACCTGGGAGGCAGAAGCAAGTGGATCTCTTTGAGTTCAAGGCCAGCCTGATCTACAAAATGAGTTCCAAGACAGCTAGGGCTGTCATATAGAAAAACCCTGTCTCAAAAAAGCAAAAACAACTGGGTGGTGGTGGCACACGCCTTTAATCACAGCACCCGGGAGGCAGAGGCAGACGGATCTCTGTGAGTTTGAGGCCAGCCTGGGCTACAGAGTAAGTTCCAGGGAAGGCGCAAAGATACACAGAGAAACCCTGTCTCAAAAAACAAAACAAAAAAGCAAAAACAAAAACAAAAATTAGTTGTATTGCATAAGTTCCCATAAGATTGGTAGAGAAAATTTAAAACATGATGAATTTGAAGATGAGGAATGAGGGAAGGGCTTTACTCATGGATCCTGTGGGTTTTAGGGGATTGTCAGACAGGGTCCTGGACTGTCTCACTCTGTAGCCCAGGCTGGCCTGAACTCATGGAAACCTTGCTGCCTCAGCCTCCTGAGCTTTGGGATTAAGAGTGTGAATCTCTACCACTGGCAAAGCATTGTCTTCTGAGCTCCCGAATCTTTGTACTCTGCTTGGCTGACACTGAGCAAGGGCTTTTGTAAGGAATTGATTAGTCCAACTTCCCATGGCTGTGGACAGACAATCCCTCAACAGCCTCATCTCACAAGCCAAGTCCTTGAGGTCTGTCGGGAACAGGATCCAACAGAAATGACATTCTTTTCCAAATGAATTGCCGGATGATTCTGTCCTGCTGGAGGCTGTTTTGATGAAAGTCAATCATCTATGAATATTTGTCTTGCTTATGAAGTCTGAGAATATTGTGTCACTGGTTGGAGTAGGCCACACACAAGAGTCTCACTTCCAGAGAGGATTAACTGAGGGAAAATCCTTCCTGGATGTGGATGGCACCATCCTGTGGGCAGAGATCTGGGCTGGGATAAAGAAGAGAGGGAGTTGAGCATTAGCTCCCATCTCTACTTGCTTCCCGATTGATGGGATGAGACAGCCACTCACATTCCTGCTGTCATGTCCACAAGGATTGAAACCTGAACTGTCATCTGAAATCCTTTCTTCTTCCTTACAATGCTCTTTTCAGAACAGAATGGGAAAGTGAATTAAGACAGACAGAAGCTGGTGCTGGAGGAGTAAGGGTGTTGCCAAGATACAAGTGACCGTGTGGTTCATAGACTTTTGGACCCGGATGTGGGGAAAATGCAGAGAAGTTTGAAGCCAAAGGCTAGAGAAGTCCTGGAAAGCTATAATCAGAGCTTAATGAATTCTTTGGGTGAGAGTTCCCGAGATCAGGGCACTGAAAGAAATGTAGTCCATGAGGCTTTGGAGGGGATCAGAGACACTGTTTGCAAATGGACTAGAGGACATTTACATTATATTCTGGCAGAGAATCTGGTTGTATCTTTCCTTTAACCTGAACAAAATGAGTGAGGCTGAATTTAAAAATGGAGATGGGGTGGTGGGTGGGTGAGTGGGGGGGGGAGTGGCACACACCTTTAATCCCAGCATTGGAAGGCAGAGGCAGGAGGATCTCTGAGTTCAAGGCCAGCCTGGTCTACAAAGTGAGCTCCAGGACAGCCAGGGCTACCCATAGAAACCTTGGCTGGGGGTTAGGGGAGAGAGTAATGGACTTATTTGTTTGGGGAGGGGGTGATTCTAGGACAGTATAACATTCAGACTGTGGGTGGCTATTGTTCACTGCTCTTAGTCAGATCCACAGTGTGAGACAGCAAAAGATTTGATAAAATGTGCTGTTTGGAAAATAAAAAGAATGTAGGTGAGCTGAAAGATGCAGACAAGAAGGGCACAGACCAAACAGCTGCTAAAGAGAAACTGGAAGAGCTGGAGAGATGGCTTAGTGGTTAAGAGCACTGGCTGCTCTTCCAGTGGACCTGGGTTCAATTCCCAGGCCCACATGATGGCTCATCATGTCTGTAACTCCAGTTCCAGGAAATCCAACACCCTCTTCTGGCCTCCACAGGCATCAGGTACACAAACAGTGCACACTGTATGTGCCGGCAAAACACATAAAAATAAGTATTAAATAAAACATCAATATTAAAACGAGAGAGCTAGAGGCTCTGCATTGGGACAGTAGGGAAAGTGAGAGTGAGACCTCACTCCGGAGGCTCCACAGCGAGGCTCCAGCAGTGTGAGAATACACGCTTATTTAAAGAGAGACTGAGCTGATGTCATTGCTGGAAGATCTTCCCGACTCAAAACCGTCTCTCCGATGTGCATAGAGGTCACTACAGCTCTGGCAGAAAGATACCAGAGAGTATATTCAGCTGGCAACAGACCCTGGCATCAGCAGCTTCTTGGTGGCCTTTTTGCCACATGGAACACGCAAGAGTTACGGGACCACAGAGGCTTGCACCCAGCTTCCAGAAAGCTACCAAGGCTTGGCAAGGTGCAGAAGGATTGGAGTCTCTAAAGGGGGGCCCAGAGAAGCCACTGAGTGAAACAGAGAGGTGGAAGTTTAAATCACGGTGGAGACCCTGGGATGGAGGAGATGCCCAAACCATGGGTTATCTGCCATGGAAAGCTGCACACACATCGTGGAGACAGCTCAAGAGAGAGGCCAAGTGTGCTGCAGGTGAAAAGAACTGGAGGAAAGGATCTGAGACAGCTGAGCCCAGATCCCAGGCATGGGGCTGCACCACACAGTATCTGCCCATCTGGATTTTGGTCTTGCTTTGTCCTATGCTCCCATCCCTCCCATTTGTAATAACAATATTTATTCTATGCCACTGTATATCAGAAGCATGTAATTTTTACTGTCTTTTTTTTTGTTTACTGGTTTTTATAGAGGCTCAAAATTAAGACTTTATCTTGAGTCACAGAAGAGACTTTGAACTTGTGAGCAATGTAGGGACTGGCAGATGCCACGGAGACTTTAGGACTGTATGTATTTTACTAGATGGAATGAGCCATTATGGGACAGGGGTGGAATGTTTCCATTTAGAAGTACCATGTCTGGGCGTCAAGTTGTAAGGGGTGGGGTTGTGATGGTTTACTTTGTCAACATAGAGTCACCTAGGAGACACATCTCTGGGCATGTCTGCAAAGGCGGTTCCAGAAAGGCTTAACCGAGAAGGGAAGGTCTGCCTGGAATATAGGCAGCATTATCCTACAACTTGATACTCTAAGGGAAATAAAATGTAATAATAAATAAAGAAAAAGGAGAAATCAGGCCGAGCATCTGTGTTTACCTTTCCGCTGCTTCCCAAGGGCAGATGCAATGTGACCAGCTGCTCTACTCTCTTGACTGACACATGCCACATGCCTTCCCCTCCATGATGGACCTCATCCCCACAGACTGTGAGCTAAAATGAACCCGTTCTTCTTTAAACCCCTTTTGTCAGATAATTGTCATAGCAAGGGGCAAAGTAACCAGCAGATGGATTTCTCACAGCCACAATGGCCCGTGCACTGAGGTCAAGGCAGTGTGCTGTGCAGAGGTCAATGCAGTGGGCTGCTTGCCTTGATGGAGGCCTGACTTTGCCACTTTCTTGGAATGACATACTACAAAGTTCTCATGCTAGAAAGCAAAGGGTCCGAATGGCAGGCTTAACATGCTTGGACCCCATAGATCAACCTCCCTACGCTGAACTGAACCATTTCAGAGGAAACCACAACACTAAAGGTCCTGATGGCATTTTGGCATTGTTAGTTTACAAATTAAGGAAAACGGTAACAATACCTATTGGGAAGTGCCAGGTACTGTTCTAGTGTCACACAAGGTATGGAGATGAAGTCACACAGAGTCCAACTCTGGAACTCACAGGCACATACCACAGGCAGGGCACACTCATTTCACATACAAGGTTACCTACCCTCTAGGATAGACGTCAACCTCTCCTATATATATGTATGTATGTATGTATGTATGTATGTATGTATATGACAGAAGGAGGGAATGGTTCTTAAGTTTACTTTCACTGTTCTTTTATACATGGACTCAAGAATTTATGACAAATCACACTTACTATGCAATCTGGTAGCAACCCTGTCTGTTACTCAAATGGACCATTTACTTCTGGCTGGGATGGCCTACAAGTTAGGAAGTATGTTAGGCAGAAGCAAAGGTTTTACTGAATGTATACAGGAGGTGTCTGTCCAGATTTCACAGGTGTCTTCCTGAAATATATGTTCACTCGACGCAGACTTCTTGTCCTGTGGGATGGCTCTAGGAGTGTATCTGGGATAAAGCTCTCATGGGAATTTGCAATCTCTCATAAGTTTTGTCATTGTTCGATAGCATTCTTAGAAAGCATGTGTTCTTAAATTCTTAAAAATCCAAGCCGTTTTTGGTAGTGACCTTTTACGACCTCAGAAGTCCCTGGGCCTAAGGAGGCCAGGCAGTTAAGAGGCCATCTTAGAGGACTTACCAGTGTTCAAAGGTTTCTTTCTAGACGGTTATCAGTCCTAGTCTACAAGAAGCATCACACACCATCGAATCCCTCTTTTATTTAAACATTAAGAAATTGTAGCACAGTGACTAGAAAATGTCCTCAGAACATCAGCAACGATGAAGAGACCTCACAAGCGCAGACCTTCCTTTTCTTACAGACAGCCATCGGCCATCCAACACAAACATGCTCCCATCTCTAAAGTGGAGAACCAGGTGTACAAGCCCCTGTGAATAACCAACCAGGGAAAATGTGCTTAGCTTTGAACTGAGGCCAGTTAGAAGGGGAACTGGGAGAGAGCTGCCTGGAGAAGTCAGGGAGGAAAGAAAATCAAAGCAGACACAGACAGGGATGGACAGAGTGGTTCGGAGACCCAGAAGATGGACAAAGAGCGAGGAAGATCTCTCTCGAGGTCCCTCCTTTAGGAGGCACCAGGAACTCTCCCTGTGGTGTGACGGCAGCTGAGGCAGGGAGCTGAGTGTAAGGACTGGTGTTTGCACTGAGTGCAGATGAGATGAAGCCATGCTGTGCCCTCTCCATCTGTCCTGCCTAGAGAAAGAGCCCTTCTGTTCATGCCAGAGAGAAAGGCTCCCATCTACCTGCACCAGGGTTGCTAATTTCGCCCCTTTGGCATTAACCATTTAAAACCAATGAAGATCTACTTCCCAGCTGTCAAACTAGGATCAGGAAAGAGGAATCAATGAGTGACTTATTTCATAACTCATCTGGTGGCTGGGGTGGTTCCCTCTGAACTAAGGCTTCGTGTTTGACAAAGCTTGTGCCAAGAAGGAAAGAGAGAAGGAAAGAGAAACAGGGACAGAGACAGAGAGAACACAGGTCTCTACAAGGAAAATACGTAGTTGGTTCTTAAAAATGTAAGGCTTCGATTTAAAATACAATTAAGAATTGACACACTAAAGTTTAACAAGATAAACATTAAACCAGTTATTGACTTGCATAAGGTAAGTGAAAAACAAAACACTGAGGTACTGCATTACTCTTCTATAGCCAACCTTATCTGCTTAGAATACTTCCTTCTCATCCTTGGGGTTAAATCCACTCAGGCACGGAAGAAATACAAAAGAATCATCCCCTAGTTAGTGGGAAGGGCACGGCTGCTAAGAGACAGGAGTTTTACCCTTCATTCCAATAATAAATAAAATTTAAAAAGTCACTATTTACAGCTTACAGAGTCCCTGTGTCCCCGATCTTCACAGTGATGAAAGACACCTGCCCTCACCCACAGGTACTTCTCGCTTTCCCCTCTAAGGGCTCCAGCAGGCGGACTTGCCCTGCCTCTCTTTCCCACAGGCCCCTCCCCCTCCCCCGCTCCTTCCTTAGACGTTGCTGTGCCCTCAAATAAAGGCTGCATTCTTAGCAAATGCCAGCCACAATTCCTGTTTCCTCCTTGATCCAGCTCTTGAAAATAATTCTGTGGTCCTGGGAACACCCTGTGTGTGGCTGTGTGTGTGTGTGTGTGTGTGTGTGTGTGTGTGTGACTACAGTGAGATTGGTGTATGGGCGCGAATGCTCACCTATGTGAGCGTGGCATGTGTGGGTGATTGTGTATGTATGCATGCCCCCATGACTTCTGGGGGGTGGGGAAGCAGTGCCAGTGTAGCCATGGGCATGAGTGTGCGTGCCTGTGCAATGGCAGGGGAGTGTTTTCGTGTGCATGTGTGTGAAAGTGCAGGGGTGTGGGATGGCTGAGTACACAGCTGGCAGGCAGAGCACAAGTCCACCAGGTTCATCCTCTGCCAACAGAGCTCCGTTACCCCGGAAGCTCACTCACAGGGCTGCCGAGTTACAACTTAAGTTAACCAGAGCTTCTATCTAGGCTTTCCAACACCCAACATCTTTCTGATTCGGAAGGAGACGAATCATAAATGTAGCACCATGTCCCAGCTCTACAACAGGAGACCACCCACCCGCGGTGGTCACAGGCTTGCAGAGTCCCCAGGAGGTGGGCTACCGCTTGGGGCAGAGGGCCACTGGGACCGCTCCTTAGGGTGGGAGGTCAGAAGGCATTTCACAGGTCCTTCCTCCCCACGGGACGGGGGTGGGGGGAGCAGGAAGAGCAGAGGACAGCCACCGGAGTCAGGCACGTCTGCTGTGTCCCGCGATGACCTACGTGGTGGCTCACGGTGCACGGTGCACAGGTGGGCGGCGGGCATTAGAGGTGGCTGTGGGTCACCCATGACTAAGTGCACCTGAGCAAAGTTCCAGGCTGTGGTCCTGTCTCTTGCTGGCCTACCTGGTTCGCAAGAGCCCAGATGGGGCAAGGAGCGCAGGAGGCGGTGGTGGGCCTCTTGCCAGGTCGGGTCACACCAGGCCCACCTAGCTCACAGCGTGCTCAGGTGAGGCAGCGAGTCCAGATGCCCTGTGCGGCCCCTGGCAGCGGCGGCCGACTCCACCCCGCGCAGCCACTCGGTGCACTTGCGCACCAGGCCCTCGTCCACCACCTCCACCTCCTCCTCGTACTCCTCATCGTCGTACTTGTGTTTCTCATTGAGCAGCGACACCTTGAGCACCGGGCGCAGGCTGGAGGGGCGGTGGCTGGGCATCGTGGCCTGCAGACCTCCCGGCATCAGAGAGGCACCGGGTGGGCGGCTGCTGACAGCCACAGCCAGAGGCGCGTCGGGGACACTGGTGGGGCCGCCCCTCCGCAGGGTCGCGGTCCTGGTCCGGGGACAGGGGACCAGTGGACGCCGAGGGTCAGGCGAGGGTGTGGGGAAGGGCCTGCGGGGCCGTGCCAGCAACTGCTTCTCCAGGTGGCGCCTCTGGATGACCAGGATGGCTTCAGGAGTGAGGCTCAGGGAGAAGCGCGTGGTGTCGTCTGGCCCGGACCCCGCCCCCGCAGGAGTCCCCGCGGCGGTGGCTCCCCCTGGGCTGTGGCTGCAGGCGACCCGCCGGGGCGCGGAGCACGTGGTAGAGGCTCCCCCACGGCCCGGAGAGGACTGGGGCAGAACGCGCGCGGAGGTCGGCGGCTGCGGGGTGCCGGGACCCAGGCCGGGA